>JAJPUD010016373.1:18217-34250 GCA_023553655.1 Myrmecobius fasciatus | reverse complement strand
TGTTTCTCTCTCTCTCAGGCTTGGTTTGAAGTGAGGCTACCATTCAGGAATACATTTTGACCATTCAGAATTCACTGTTTCAATCTCTTCTTCCCAATTGAGGCTCTTTACTCTTCTGTCCCCCTTATCATCAACTAGTATTATAATATTCTCAAATCACAGGCTTTCAGAACTAGAAAGACCTTCGTCATGATCTAATCCAATCTCTCATTTTGTGAATCCCAAAGGCTGAAGTGATTTTGCTCAAGCTAATAAAAATTGATTTTATTTCTCTTGATTTTCCTGCATAGTGTTATTTTCATTGCATGATACTGTCTCACCTTCCTCTGCCACTTAATGGTCATGGATCTCCATTTCCTCATCTAAAAACTGAAGGGTTGTGGCTCTCAGTCTATGAAGTTATGATATCATGGTAATCTGCCAGACACTGAAGCAAACCACTTCTTTCTTCCTTCTTTTCATGTAATTCTCTGCAGCCAGGTTACCTTCTATGAACTGAGAGATAATCAGACTGTTTTCATGACTGGAAATCAAATCACTGTCCCCACAATAGGAAGACCTTCAAGATACAAACAGCCCTCTCCTTAATCTCATAAATCACTACATTTTCCCAGGAGAGGGCAGATGCTGCTTCCTCTTTCTTGTTGGAACATCAGTTCAAGCCTCCAGGAGAATTGTGACCTTATGATTTTCCCTTCAGTTTCCCAGCCTTGTGTTTTTAAAAGCATGGGGTTGGGGTGGAGGGAGGAGAAAGGTTGGAGAAGAATATAGTCCCTGATGTGAGGCATACTGTGCCAGCTTCAGCCTTTCTCTGGGATTTCTCCCGATATTAATAGGCTCCGTGTGATGCAGAATTTATCAGGAGGCTTAAAGTGGGATTATGGACAGATCTGTCAGGACTCAGACAGGACTCAGCAGGCCCAGAGACATCACAAATAGAAATGAAAGGGGTGAGGGGAAAGCTCTGGGATGGAGGAGAGAAGATGAGGGACTAAAGAAGAGGACAGATAAAGAACAGGAGCTGATTACTTTCAGTGAGAAGAAAAGGAACTGATGAAATGTTGGGGGGAAAAAGTATCTGGACAAACATGTAGAAATCTCAACTCATACATAAGGGAGATTCATAGTGGCAAGTATTAATGCTGCAGTATATAACCCCAGAAGGCACTGGCAAGACAAAGAGATTGAGCCTGATTGTCCCTCAAGATCCTAGCTTGATATTAAGTTCTTTGGGGACAACTATGGAGGTTTGAAATTAGGATGTATATGGATATAACAAAAATTGTTGACAAAATCAGGATCTCCCTCAGGTGTTAAGGCTATGATCCTGAGCAAGTAATTTTAAACAAACTCATAATTAGGGCAAAGTGATCTGAACTTTGTCCCAGGGAATAATTTTCCCCAATACTTGGAATACAAGTGTAGAAACAACTGAATTTAGCCTCTAGTTAGCAAGGACAACCAGCCGGACTGATTCTTCCTTCCAGCTGAGCTCTTCTAGACTCTACCTCTTTCTTCATCCCATATACCTGGTATACAGAGGGGAGAGGTATTAATAAGGATGTCCCCTTTGTCACCTCCATTAACACAGGATGGTATTCTAGGCCCCATTTCAATAGATTGTCCCAGGGAATCAAACATATTAGCTTTAAAGTTCACAAACATTTTACATGTATTATCTCCCCTGAACTCCACAATAACCATGGCAGAGTATATAAAATGCTGGGCCTGGAGTCAGAAAGACCTGAGTTCAAAATCAGCCTTAAGTACGTATTAGCTGTGTGACCCTGGATAAGCCATTTAACCGGTTTGCCTCAATTTTCTCAACTGTAATATGGAGATAATAATAGCACCTATTCCTCAGGGTGGTTGAGAGGATCAAATGAAATAATATCTGTTAAAAAAAAAAGCACTTAGCATAATGTCTGGCACATAATAAGTGCTATATAAATGCTTATTCCCTCCTCTCTTCTTCCTGCTCCACTTAAAAGTATATTTTTACATTTTATAGATGAAACTGAGGAAGGAAATTAAGATATATTAAATATCTACTATATGCCAAACACTGGGCTAAACATTTTACAAATATCTCATTTTATCTTCACAACAACTCAGGGAACTTTGTGCTATCTCCTTTTTACACTTAAGTCAACTGAGGCAGACTGAGGGTGTTTTGCTCAGGATAATACAATTAATAAACAAATATCTGAGGTTGAATTTGAACTCAGGTCTTCCTGACTAGGTTCAGCATTCCATCTACTGCATCACCTGTCATTAATTAGCCTCAAAACTTGCAAAGGGCTGAACTAAGAATCATCAGTGAGTTCTCACTTCTCAGGGCTCACTAGTGATTCAGACCTAGTTTGGACCAAAGACTTCCAAGATCTCCTCCAGCTCTGAGATTCTGGGGTTCTTTTTTATACCAAGTTGACATCATTCCATTAATCAACACTCTGACCATCATTGTGACAATGCCTTCTTCTGGTGCTTCAAGATGACTAGAAGACCAACTTGACAGTGAATCAGATCTATGCTGGTTCCATTACTCTACAGATCAATGAAAGAAAAGTCATTTAGACTTCTGAGAAACTGGAGTGGAATTCTCCCATCCTTGCCAGAGGGGCAATAAAGCATATACTAGTGATTAACTTTAGAGAGATGTAATGGAAAGTTGAAATGACATGGGGATGGAGGCGGGAAAGGAAACCATTAACTATAGAAGGAAAAAAAGACTTAATTTTTTTTTTCAATTAAAGTTAGTGGCTTAAAAAAGGAAAATTGTCAACCAGTCCTGAATCCAGTTTTTACTGGCAAACAGGCAGGGTCAAGGAAGTCTAGCTATACATAGCTGAAGCTGAATTTGGGGACAAGAATCCATCCCCTGAAAGGACTGGCAAGAGCAAGGCAGGAATCTAAGCCCAGAGAAACTAAAAGTCTGGGCAAAATTTTCCTGAAGTAAATATCTGATCATGTGATTGATCTACTCAGTCAACTCCAGTGGATTCCTATTATCTATAGAATAAAACATAAACTCTTCTGTTTAGATTCTAAAGCCCTATATAACCAGGACCCAATTTATCCTCCCAAGCTCTTTACTCTACATTACTCTACCACCCACTCTTCAATCCTGCCAAAATGGCTTTCTTGGTACTTCTCACACATGATACTCTATCTCTGCCTTTGAACTTGTCCTTTATGCCGAGAATTCACTCTCTCCTTACCTCTATCTCATAGAGTCTCTTTTTTTCTTTTTAAATGAAGCATCTTCTAATTTTGATTATATAAGTTAAAAAGTTTCTGTACAAACAAAACTAATGCAGACAAGATTAGGAGGGAAGCATCAAATTGGGAAATGATTTTTACATTTAAGGGTTCTGATAAAGGTCTCATCTCTAAGATATTTATAAGAATTCAAGCCATTCTCCAATTGATAAATGGTCAAAGGATATGAACAGACAATTTTCAGATGATGAAATTAAAACTATTTATAATCATATGAAAAGGTGCTCCAAATCACTATTGATCAGAGAAATGCAAATTAAGACAACTCTGAGGTACCACTACACACCTGTCAGATTGGCTAAAATGACAGGAAAAGATAAAGATGAATGTTGGAGGGGATGTGGGAAGACTGGGAAACTGATGCATTGTTGGTGGAGCTGTGAACGGATCCAACCATTCTGGAGAGCAATTTGGAGCTATGCTCAAAAAGTTATCAAACTATGCATACCCTTTGACCCAGCAGTGTTTCTATTGGGCTTATATCCCAAAGAAATCATAAAAGAAGGAAAGGGCAACATGTGCAAGAATGTTTGTGGCAGCTCTTTTTGTAGTGGCTAGAAACTGGAAACTGAATGGATGCCCATAAATTGGAGAGTGGCTGAATAAATTATGGTATATGAATGTTATGGAATATTATTGCTCTGTAAGAAATGACCAGCAGGACGATTTCAGAGAGGCCTGGAGAGACTTGCATGAACTAATGCTCAGTGAAGTGAGCAGAACCAGGAGATCATTATTCACGGCAACAACAATACTATATGAGGATCAGTTCTAATGGACATGACTCTCTTCAACAATGAAATTCTTCAAACCAGTTCCAATTGTTCACTGAAGAAAGCCATATACACCCAGAGAGAGGGATGTGAAATGTGGACCACAACATAACATTTTCATGTTCTCTATTGAGGTTTGCTTGCATTGTATTTCCTTTATCGGATTATTCTTTCTTGTAGATATGATTTCTCCTGCACAAAAAATGATGCAATAACTATACATATATTCGATTTCTTAAGTATTCTAACATAATTATCATGTAGTGGATATCCTGCCATCTAGGGGAGGGGTGGGGGGCAGGGGGAAAAATTTGTAACAGAAAGCTTAGTAAGGGTTAATGTTTAGGAATTACCCATACATATGTTTTGCAAATAAAAAGTATTAATAAAATAAAAATAAATAAATAAATAAATATAAAATAAAAATAAATAAATAAATGAAGCATCTTCTGCATGATGCTTCCTATGATTCTTCCTCCCCAATGCTAATTCCTTTGCATATATTTACATTTACTCATTTTATATTTATGCAGTACATATTTATATATGTACTTGTTGTCTCCCCTATTAGAATATAAACCTCTTTGAGGTAGGGATTGTTTCAGTCTTTGTATTTGTATCCCCAGTACCTAATTAGGTATGCATATAAAGGGTCCTTAATAAATATTTATTAATTGATAGATTGAAGATTCATGTTACAAAGGAGCAAGATAATAACTCACTTGCTTGTAGTACAAAGCAAAGGCTTTCTCCAAAAAAGCCAGACTCCAATTACTAGAACTAAGATAAAAGGTCAGTATGAAACCAGTGGCAAGGCTAACACAAACCATGGAACCATAAGTCTTTGTTGTCCCTCTAATAGGAATATGGGGCATTTGGATGTTACCTGACTCTGGCCATGAGAACTACAAAGCTATACATATAGAGCCATTTACCACAAGTTCAGGTTGCAGAATAGCCTGTCAATAAAGTAGGAGGGAGAGGTTGAGGCCATATCATGGAAACTGAATGCCAAAATAAAGGGATTGAGTTTTATTCTGTAAGCAAGGGGAAGCCATTGAAAATTTGTGAGTAGGTGAGTCACTTGATGAAAATTATGTTTTAGGAAAATTGATCTGATGATAGTATGTAAGATAGAAAATGTTGGAGGAAAACAGAAAATAAGGGAAGCAGTAGGAGTTTATTGATAGAATTCAATGAGGGGAGAAAGGCATGAGCTAAGGTGATAGCATTGGGAATGGAAAAGAAGAAACAAGAGAGTCAACACAATTACTAAAACAGCATCAACAGGATATGATGCCTGATTGGATGTGTGAGGTGAGAGAGAAGTAGTCAAAGGTGACTCCAAATTTTCAGTCTGAATGACTGTAAGATGGAGATTCTATGAAAAAAATAAGGAAGTAAGGAGAAGAGACCATTTGGGGAGAAAGGGAGAGGGAGTAGGAATGGAACTGACTTTTTTCTCTGTTGGTGTCCATCATCCGGAAGAGGTCAGGTTCATTGTCAGAGTTATCTTGGTAAATGGGAAAATGTAAATTTCATCTTTGAGGTTTTCTCTCATCCCCTCACTGAGAATGGATCCTCACTTTCAGTTGTATGACTCACAAAGCTCACTAGAGCACTAAAAGGGAGGGAGGGGAGAGGGAAACACAGATTCTACCTCAACCGAGTTCATGTGGTGTTGGCCCTTAAGGATATCAGACAATAAAGAGAGAAGGAGGAGGGAGGCATGGTATGGAAAGGGGGAAAATCCTCTGAGGTCTGGAAACAAAAAACACAGGGACGTTTATATTCATTGAAGACTTTCTCTTTTTCTAAGGCCTGCATGAACAGCCAGAGAAGAAATGAGAATGTGTTTGCCAGCAGATACAGAAATAAAACTAGGGCAATTGCAATCAATTCAATTCAGTCAACTTGGGCATCTTCTGGAATATTAAAATCGCTCCCATTTTAGCCATTCTAGCTCAAAACTTAGCAGCAAAGCTATTAAACTATAGAGCTAGTGGGTTGAGAGCCCAGCTACAACAGGTCATCCCCATTGTCTTTATCCCATATGACAAATATAGAACCTGAGCTAACAGAAGTATGACCTGTTCACTAAGAGAGAAGAGGCCAAGGAAAGCAATAGTTTCAAAGCTAGAAGAGCTGTTACAATCACTAGATTCAATGTCCTTATTTTAAAGAGGAGGAAATCGAGGGATTGAATGATTTGCCACGATGACATTGTGGAAAGTAGCAGAGACAGGATTGAACCCTAATCCCTCTGTTTTGAGACAGTTCCCTGGGTCCCTTCTTGGAGGATATAGGTTTCCCCTTTTGACCTTTGCTTTCTATATCTAGGCTCACAGTATCATTGTTCCACCACCTCCCAAGGTACTGTGGCTATCAGTAGGATCAATCCTTGTTCAGGTACTCAGGTTCTAAGGAAAGTCCATGAGCAAGCTAGAGACATGAGGGAAAATAACCCTTTAAAGAATTCAGCTGCTAAGAATAACATATAAAATAACAGGAGTCAGTTCAATGCAAAATTTTATTGGGAGCAATGTGGAAGAGGAGGAAGGAGAGGGAAGAAAAAGGGAGCTGACATACTACTCTCAGGCAGACACACTAACAGAGTTTGACTTACATAGGGCTGCATACACAAGGAAATGGGTCCAATCAGCAGAATGGGGGGTATTCCAGCAGGAAGGTATGCTCCTGATAGAAGGGAGTGTGTTCTGACAATAAAGTTCTTATACTATGATTTTGGATGGCCTCCCTTGAACTGGATGAATTGTGTTTTACGAGTCAGAGCAAAATATCATTTTGTGGGCTAGTTCCCCTTAGGGGGAGACTGTCATGATGGCCACAAAATCATTAGGCCTCATCTTTTTTCCCCAAGTTTTATTTATTTAATTTTTAATTTATGAAATAAAACAAGCATTTCCATAACATAATATAATATAATTTTAAAAAGATGATTGCACATGGAACTGCAAATCAATTATGTACGACTTGCTATTCCTTTCAAATCTACAGTGGTACTTTGGTACTTGTTGTTAATTGATTCCAAAAGACAGGACAATGAGTGTAGACCTCATCTTTTAACAATGGTTTCCATGCATTAATTACCAGTTACAGTCTCCCTTAAGGGGAAACTCTCATGATGATCTCAAGACCTCCGGGCCCAGTCTTACAATGCTCTCATTATAAAACCAGCATTGTCTGTCCACTGTCACACCATTTCTCAGGAAATAGGAGTATTCCTATGTCAAGAAGCTTGTGAGTCTCTGTTCTATATGTGGCCCTCTGTAGGTAAATTTTTAGCATATCACAGAGCAGTGGAGGTGCTTTTGTCCTTACCCTACAGAGAAACAATGTGGCATAGTGGATATATAGAAGTGGTCTCTAAAAGCAGAAGATAAATTTAAATCCCACCTCAGTTATCTTAGCTGAGCAAGTCTCTATCTCAGTTTCCTCATATGTAAAATGAGGATAATAATAGGTTAACAAAACCAAAAGAAAACTAAATTCATTAAACCAGAAAATTAGGGGTTAGGTGAAAGAATTAAATAGGTAAGTCATTAACTAATTGATTTTTTAAAGTAGAAAAACCAAACTACCAGTATTAAAAATAGAAAGGATGAATTCACAATAAATGAAAAATAAACAAAAATATTTAACTATTTCACCAAGTTATATCCCAATAAAATTGACAATATAAAAGAAATGAATTAAAATTTATAAAAATACAAAATGCCCAAATTAGTAGATCAAGAATTGGAGAATTCAAATAATTCAGTCTCAGAAAAAGAAATTAAGAAAGAGATAAATAAGCTCCCAAAGAAAAATTTGGGGTACCAGGTACATTTCCAAACAAATTCTATCCAATATCCAATCTACAATTGATTCCAACATTCAATTAGGGAGTAATTGAACCATTTGCAGTGTATGAATATTATGGGTTAATGTGTGAGGAAAGGAGTGAGTTTCAAAACAATTTGGTAACACTACTTTGAACTGATGCAGAAAGAAGTGAGCAAATCCAGGAGAACACTTTATCAATAACAACAAACATCTCTGAAAGGCTTATAAACTCTCATCAACACAATCAACCATGACTCCAGAGAGCTCATTATATGTCATGCTTCCCACCTTTTGACAGAGAGGTGATGGACTCAGGGAAAAGAATGAGGCATGGTTTTTTTGACATGGCCAATATGGAATTTTATTTTACTTGACTGTACATGTTTGTCACAAAGATTTTCTTTTCTTTTCTTTTTCCAATGTGAGGTGGGTAGGTAGAAGAGAAATAGATTTTTGTTAATTTTCAAAAATTAATATAATGAAGAAAAATTGCCTGGAAGGGCCCTAGTAGCTCCTTGAGAAAATGAAGGAAATACAGAGAAAAGAAGGAAAAAGAGAAAAGAATGGAGGAAATGGGGATACTGTCACCTTCGTTGTCTATCTTCTAGGGTCATTGTGAGTCTTATTATTAATCAGTAGAATGAGGATGAATAAGGAAAGAACATGCTGAGAGAAAGTATACACAACAGTATTCAGTGTTTTCTGGTTAAAGAAAGATTATTATTAGGAGAGAAAGGAGGAGTAGGGTAGAGATAGCTAATGCATTTAATACTTAAAAGGTCATTGATTTTTGGACTCACTAGAATACTTGGGACAGAAATCCACCTATGAGGTATGGAGGAGAAGTGATGTGGAATGGGGGGGGGCAAATTGGGTCTAGAAAGTGAATTCCAGAAGTATTCAATAAAGGGAAGAAGATGGGGCAGCTAGGGCAGCTAGGTGGTGCAGTGGACAGAACACCAGCTCTGAACTCAGGAGGACCTGAGTTCAAATCTGGTCTCAAACACTTAACACTTCCTAGCTGTGTGACCCTGGGCAAGTCGCTTAACTACAATTGCCTCAGCAAAAATATAATAATAATAATAAATAAAGGGAAGAAGAAAGGTGGAGATAATTACTAGAAAAGGGAAAAGAGATCAAGATGGGAATGAGTTTGATTTTTTTTTGTATCATAGAGATCTGAAAATGTCTGTGATTCTTCTTCATCATTTGCCAAGTTAAAAGTCTCATTATCCTGTTGCCTCTCCCTGCTCTCTTATTCCCATCTACCATATGTTTACCCCTCTGTAGCTCACGGTGTCATAACTGCTATGCTACAGTATCCTTCCCTTATCCATTGTGCACTCTGGAATACCAGGCTATTGTTAACTAATTTCCCTTCCTCCTTGGCTTCTACCTCTCACACTCCTTATAGTCACCAAAGTCTCAGGAGATAATAGACCCATGACCACATCTTCCCATACTAGGAACATTCTAGGCAGTAATAGGAGTCAGGACTTGGCTACACAGTTATTATGATATTATAACAACTGGCATCTATGTAGCATTTCAAGGCTTATAAAGTGTTTTATTTTATACCCTATCTCATTTGAGCCTCACAACAATCCTGGGATATAGGGACTATAGGTGTTATTATCCCTGTTTTACAGATGAGGAAACTGAGGCTCAGAGATATTTAGATGTGTAACTTTTCTAAGATCAGACAGCTGGTAATTAACAAAAGTCAGATTTGAATCCAAGTTTCTCATTCTATCTACTATTTCAGGGGATGAGAAAAAGCCTTCTCATAGGCTTTCATGTCATGGTGAGAAACATAAGAGGATCACTCATTTATATCTATATTTAGGCAATATTTATCAAATTTATGGCATAACTAGGAACATTTAAAGGGCTTTGATTGCAAATATTATGCCTCAGACCTAAGTCCAGGGGCCAATAATATATATGTATATATGGATACCCCAAATTGGTTGTAGTCATCTATGTGAGTGTATTCTTTTGTGCCTATATATAATGTCCCCCTGATACATCAATGTTATAATTATGCTAAGTCCACTCACAATCTTTCTTGCTCTCTCTTTCTTTAATATATTTATGTGCACACACAGAGGACAATTAGAGTTTTGTCTCTAACTAGCATATGGCTCTTCACAAATTCATGAGCTGAAATTTTGGTTTTTAGTCACTTTTAGTGCCCTTGTGAAGAATGATTACTTGTTAGCTTGAATAACTTAGGTGGTTTAATCAACTGGTATTCCCTGAAAGCTTTGAGTGATGCTGAGTACTTGCAAAGAAAAGCAAGAGATGTTTAGCAGTAGGCCTTGGGAAAATCAAGCATTTTATTTCTTATGAATGGGCAGCAATGGCTCTCATGTTTGTTTGCTTGTTTTTTAAAGGGGACATCAGCTAAATTATTTTTTTTTTGCTGAGGCAATTGGGGTTAAGTGACTTGCCCCAGGTCACACAGCTCATCAGCTAAATATTTAAAGAGGAGGGTCAAATTGTAAATATGTTTTATGTCAATGACTTTTCTGATAAATATTCCCTATTCCTAAATATTAGTCCATATTCTTTGATAATACACAAATGTTTTTACAGATGTAGCAACGGTGATTTCTTTGATAAAAGGAACTTTTATCAAAAAAGGAACTTTGGGACCCCTCCCACCCCACATAAGTAGATCCTTTTTCTGGGATTTCTACTCTTAGAAAGTTATTTAGGCCATAGAGAAGTTAATAAGCTACTTAGGGTCAGTCCATATCAAAAGTGGTTTTCCAAGGTGGTCTTTCAAGACCTATGTATCCATTCTACCATATCTCATAGCATATCACAGTATAGTATCTCTATCTAATTGCAATATCTCATGTCAAATAAGTATTGCTATGTATATATAATAACCATGTCCTAAAATTATATAACATTTTCCAGTTTGCAAAGAATCCTCATAATAGTGTAGCCAGATGGATGCTGGCTAGAATTTCCATTCTAAAGATGAAGAAATGAGGGACCAAAAAATGCAGAGGATTTACCCAACATTACATGGTTAGTGAGTAGCAGGGCAGGGGCTAGCCTTCTTGGTTTTCTGACACTTTGTCCAATGCTCCATCTGCTATACCATATGTACACCTTTATGTATTATTAACTGTAGTTTACAAACGTCTTTTCAACAATCTATATTGTTTTCCTGACCAGCTGATCTCTGTTGTTTCTAATTTTTATCTCAAATCTCAGAGAGTGGGATGGATCTGGATCTGATATTTTGGGTACAATTTTATAGATTTCATTTGTTGCAAAACTTTTATTGTTGATCTTGGTGCTGCTATCTATACTTTCATGCACAGAGAAAAAAATACCTAAGATGAATAAAGAAATCCTGTATGAAAGGGTCAAAGAGAACCTGAGGTGAAGCTTCAGACAGATCTCCTGTTAAATTTTCCCTCCCCTCCTGGAAACTAAGGCTGGAAGCATCAAAGGCAAGAGGCCACTTGTGGTGAGGTTTTGTGTGATTCTTCCAAAATTTGAGAATTCCAAATTACATTTTGAACACTAAGGAGAATTAACTTTGCTGGCCTTGGATTCTTTGAGATCTCTGAATTCAGTGTGCCACACAATTTTATCTTCCTATAATTCTGATCCCCTAATCTTAATCATTTCGTCTCTCCATCATTTGAGATGCAGGTTTCATGTCCACAAGTCTTCAAAGAATTGATGGAGACAGTCAAATGAAGAGGTGGGAATAAGGTATAAGGAATGAGGAGGAGGGAATGCTAAATAAGAATGTGACCAAAAAAAAAGATCTTTATTTTGGAGGCACAGGGTAAGGTGCAATCGGTAGCATGAGAGTGAGCTCTGCTCACCTCCAGGGCTAGCAATTCATTATTTACCATAGTACAATATGTTTCATTATTTTGGTGTGTCCATAATCTCACCACTATGAACTCTGAGGTGTGGCACAATGAGTGCTAGATTTGACATCAACAGGATTTATTTCAAATCCTACCTGTGATTCTGTGATCTTGGCAAGCCACTTAACCCTTGGGCAGGAGAGGAGCTCCCTTTCCTCAACTACAAAATAAAAAATTGAATGACAACTCAGGACTCTTTTAAGATCAAAATCTATGTTCCTATGGTCTGTCCTATGGTGCAGATCATAACCCATCTGTACTTCATAATTTTGTGTGAATTTTGGTCATGTCCTTCAGTGAATCTTCTATAGAAAATCTATCCATTGAGCCAAAGGTAGGAACTATTTTGTTTTGGTCTTCATAACCCCAGCACCTGACAGAGTGCCTAGCAATAAGAGGAGCTTAATAAATGCTTATGGAGTTGAATGGAATTGAACTTGATTTTTACATGTTTAATATACTACCAGTATATTTTTCCTTTCATCACCAGCAAAATAAGCTTTCAAAAGAATAAAATGAGCTAGCAAGAGGAATATGATCTGCAATGGGAGAGGTGGTTGTTAAAGTTTCAATATGAGCCTTTATACCTTGGAAATCAGCAAATGCTACAAACCTAGATTTAATTTATTCTTTTGATGATTGTCTAGGCTTAAAAAAGTTATAGAGAAAATGCTAACAGATTAAACTTTAAAATATATCATGGAAACAGTGTTTGTTTTTTAGTTTGTCTCAGAGAGCTAGTAGTTAAAGTTTTATTAGCACACCCTTGGATATAATGCTCATTGTTTATTTTGCCTCAAAGTGCTACCAGTATGGCTTTAGAGAGACAATGGTAAGTAAATCCTAAATTAGACACTCTCTAGGATCCCACCTCTCATTTCCTCTAGTGAATCTATGATGATTTGGTTGGAGTTTATGGCATACTGAGTCCCAGGCAATGAAGCATTTTAATAACAAGAAAAAATCATAGGGATTTCTTTATTAGAAATTTAACTGCTGTTGGGGCCATGCAAGGGGGCTATATACCTAGCTAGAAACTCCAGGGAGGTCAGAGCTATTACCTAGACCCTCAGCTCTGAATCACAGCCTACACTTCTGATTGGTCTAGCAAGGCTAATCTCATGCCTGCTGATTCCTTATCTCCAGATTTTTCTTCCCAGTGACAAAATCTGGTTAATCCCACAATTCCAGAATATGACTCATTGTAACATTGCTCTGTAGGATTTGTTGTGTGAGCTCTTCTCTGCCTTTCTCAGGGAAAAAAAAAAAAGTGTCTTCATTCCCATTGAGGGAAAGGCTCATATTCCTATCCTTATCTGCCTACCACACACCCAGGAAATCTTTCTCTTCCTTTGACTGATAGAGAAGTCAATAGTGACTTGCTCCCAGATGTGTAAAAAAAATGGCTCAGGACCTCCGGTGCTGGACCTAAGTGGAAAAAGGAATTATGAGTATGGCCTTGAGAAACCCTGCATTGGCTGGTGTGTCTGCACAGCTGTGTGTGGGCACAGTGATTAAGCACAAAGCCAAAAGCCTATGTTCCAGATGCACACAGCTGGAGGCACACCATTATTGCTATCTCAGAACATAACCTGCCCCTAAAGCTCCACTTGGACTGCATTCAGGGGTAGAGGCAATCAGGAAGGCTGCCAAATCCTTCACCTCTCTTCTCTTTTTCTTCTTCCTTATCTGACTTTCTGAATTTAATTTCGTTCTTCTTCACCTCATTTATAACCCTTGCCAAGAAAGTTTTCCATCTTTTGTTCACAATTTTTCTGTCAGACATGTGATGTAATGTAAAGGGCAGAAGCCTTGGAGTCAAAAGGAATGGGTTCAAGTCTCCACTCCATCATTTACTAGCTGTGAAACTGAGCAAGTCATTTCTTGCAGCCATGGTTTCTCCCACTGTGAAATGAGAATGTTAATAATTCAGAGACCATGTGACATAGTAGATAAAGTGCTGGAATTAGGCTGGACAAATGAATTACCTTCTGAGTGCCTAAGGCATTTACATCAAGAAATGAAGTTTCTTCTTCTTAGTAGAAAAGTTTATAGATCAATATCTTACACCGTATACCAAGATAAGGTCTAAATAAGGCATGATTTAGTTTGTAGCTGAAGGAATTACAGGTCACCCATGCTTATAAAACACTATTAAGATATATAAAGCATTTTCATAGTTCTCAAAAATCTAAAATCACTTCCATGATCTGAGAATGTGAGGCATGTAAAATATCATTCCCTTTCTACAGATGAAAAAGCTAATGCACAGAGAGATTCTAGGATCACATATTTTAAATTGAAAGAGATTATTTATTTCAAGTCCTCTCCTTTTAGAGATGAGGAAACTGAGGCACAGGGAATTGTATTATCTTGCCCATTTTGGCTTTTATTCTCCTTAGCCTTTCTGTAGCATTTGTCATTATTTACCATACTCTCTTTGAATTCTCTCCCTCCTTGGGTTGCATTCTCTGTTGATTCCCATCATTCTCCTCTTATAAGCTTTTCTCTTATTCCAGTTCTTTTCCCTCCAATATCAATTCCCTAAACCATTTCATAATTGGTGACATAATCCATGAGGTCACACAGCTGGAGTTGAATTTCCACATCAGACCTCCTGATCTAAAGTTTAGAGCCTTTTGAACTATACCCCGCTGCCTGTAATTGACTTCCAAGATCCCTTTTTTCTGTCTTACAAGAGTGTGTGAACAAAATCACCTCCTGAGCAGAGAGAGATAGAATTCATCAAGGGCTAGAAGGGGGCTACACTATGAACCTCGAGGTTCTTCCATAGGAAGGTGTAAGTGCCTGTTGACCAGAACACTTCCCTAATTTACTACTTAGAGTAAGTATTACACAAACCACCAATTTACAAACCCTTGTCAATTCAACAATAAAGTAAATGAAAGAGGGGATTGGTTATACTATTCAACAATAAAGTGTCTGAAAGAGGGATTGGTCATACCTATCAATCAACAATAAACATTTATTAAGCGTCTAGAGTGTACCAGACACTGTTCTAGTACTTCCCCCTAGTGGCTGCCCTGCAGATTAATTTCCATTTCTCCCTACTCTCCCATGCCCCAGGTGCAAAAATTCCTAGTTACAGCTCTGTTGTGAATTGGGAGTTTCCCAGGATCATTGTGATAATAAGAGGCCCCTGACATAACCCCTTCATTCCACACTCTCTCCCCCTTCTAGATCTCTAAGGATGACTCCTGTGCTTGCATACTTCCTAAATACTCCCACACCACTCAAACAAAGCTCCTATCGCTCACATTAACCAGTTTCTTTCTTTTCCTCATTCCTCAGAAATCAATCTTGCCATCTCTGGGTTTTTGTTGAAGTTTCTTCCAGGTTGTTGACATCTTGTTAGTGCAGAGACAAGAACACGGCAGGGTCTTCTGCAGTCTTGCAAAATACTTGGCATTCATTGGAGTGAGAAGCCTACTGTCCTGAGAGCTCAAAACACTTTCCAGATGGCTCTAGCTGTCAAGTAAATTTGAAGAGAAATCGAAACACATAGAGGCTAAATAACCTATTCAAGGTCAACAATTAAAGTGTAAAAAAAACTCCCAATAAAAAGCAGAAGGCACTAAGTTAGAGGTTCTTATCCTTTTTGTGTGGGTTATGGACTCCCTTGGCAAGCTGGTGACCCCTTTCTTAAATGTACAAAATAAACTACATAGGATTATAAAGGAAGCTAATTACATGGAAAATGCTCTTATCTATCTATTTGCATATCTAAAGATATGTATATTATAGCTAGAGTAGATAGATAAATAGAGAGATAGATAGATTAGTTCAAGGGCTCCAGGTTAAGAACTCCTACTTTAAGCAATGGATGTCTTCCAATCCCACTAGATATACGATCAGTGATGGAGGAAAACAGAAGTGTATCTTACATTAGCCAATTAACTGGGACAATAATGTGCTTATGTGAGGGCCATGAGAGATACAGGTATATGCCATTTTATCCTAGTCTAAAAGCAGCTTCCAATCTAGCCTGGGAAACAACACACATATGAAACCATAGCAAGACAAATCTATTTCCTCTGTCCCTTCCCCCATGCTTCAACAAATCATAGAAGTAATTCTGGTTTCTTGAAGACTATACCAGCAGGGCAAAAGTCCTATTAATCCTGCCAATGTAAAAAGATTTGGGATAGTAGTAGTGGTTGTAGTAGTAGTAGTAGTAGTAGTAGTAGTAGTAGTAGTAGTAGTAGT
>JAJPUD010016373.1:0-18207 GCA_023553655.1 Myrmecobius fasciatus | reverse complement strand
TAGTAGTAGTAGTAGTAGTAGTAGTAATAGTAATAGTAGTAGTAGTAGTAGTAGTAGTAGTAATAGTAGTAGTAGTAGTAGTAGTAATAGTGAGAGTAGTAGTAATAGTAATAGTAATCATAGTAGTAGTAATAGTAGTAGTAGTAGTAATAGTAATAGTAGTAATAGTAGTAGTAGTAGTAGTAATAGTAGTAGTAGTAGTAGTAGTAGTAATAGTAGTAGTAGTAGTAATAATAATAGTAATCATAGTAGTAGTAATAGTAGTAGTAGTAGTAATAGTAATAGTAGTAATAGTAGTAGTAGTAGTAGTAGTAGTAGTAGTAGTAGTAGTAATAGTAGTAGTAGCAGCAGCAGCTCCCATTTCCATACTGCTGTAAGATTTCCAAAATACTTTCTACACAACAAACTTGTGGGCTAAATACACTCATTTTCTAAGGTATCTGTGGAACGCACTCATGGTAAAGAAATCATAGATCCTTGTGTAGCAAACCACAGTTACTCCCCCCAACTTTCACTTGTGATCAGAGTCTGGATGCCCAGAAGATGACTATTACCTTGGGTAGTATGTGACTAAATATAAAACTCTATGTAGGGGTTATAAGGAGTTTGGTAATTCAGAAGAGACAGAAGCTGGAGTAAGTTTCCTGGAAAAGACAGATGAATTAGGACATTATCAAGATGGAGGCCAGTTTAAAGGAGGAGAGATGAAGCAAAGGTTGGGCAGGACAAATCTCAGTCTAACACCCGATGATGTGGTCAAGCTTCCTATGGTAGAGTTTGGCTCATTGATGTCATTGAGAAATAAGGTGGTTAGAACTGTGCTCTGCCTAGGCCATCCCATTACATCCAGTACCCTGAGCTTTGTCAATTTATTAAATAGTGAATATATTAAATGGACTCAGTCAAAACATTTAACCTGGTGTTTGAAGCCCCACTGAGAGCTTCCAGTAGAGAGTTGAAGGGAAAGTCTCCCTTTTACTCTGTTCTTAGAGTGTCTATGTGCCACTGTCCAGCAGAGGAAGGAGCCAGGCATTTTTCTGGCCCTCTCTTTTCCATGCTTCCACCTCATTCTGTCAATTTTTATGAGTTAATAAAGCATCTACAAGGGCTTAACTGGATCCAACAAAATTGAGATCAGCCGGTGCTCAGGTCCCACTCAATTAACTTGTACTCCTGAGGGTGCGGAGGCAGGGAGCAAAGGGGCAGGAAGACTGTTAATTACATTCAATCAGACCAGCTGGGGCATGCATTTCTTGCCAGCCCACTGTCTCTGAGTGAGTGAGGTGACCCAGGCGGTTGTAAAGTGAAGATTAAGTGGTTTTGCAGAGGACCTTCTGAAGGAGGGCAGCATCCTGCCTCTGATAGGATTTCCTCAAGTGGAAATGAAATTCAAGAAGATGCTACTTACCATCTGCTGGTCTCCTAAGGACCTTGAGACCTTTCCCTCTGATCTGCAGCTGAAACCTCCCAGAGGGGATGTCTCCTCTATTAGAATGTCAGCTTCTTGAGAGCAGGAACTATCACTTCTATCCTTCCTCCCAGTACTTTGTCCGTTGCTTGGTAACATATGTATGTATGCACGTGTGTATATGCATGTATGTACACACACATATATACAGGTCTATGTATATATATGTGCACAGGGCTTAACAAAAGCTTTTTCTTTCATTCATTCATTCATTTGGGGAAATAAGGGGTGCCGACTCCCAGGACATTCACTCAGTGTGCTTTTGTTACCTCCTCCCCAATGTCTACCCAGTTTGTTCAGCAAAAGAAATGACCTCTCAGGGCTCCATCAACCTGCAGAGAGAGGATCATCTTCTCTTCCAGTTCCTGCTGCTATCACTAGCTGTGTGAAGCCTGCCCATAACAGGGATGATAAATTTAGGGCTAAAAGGAAGCTCAGAGAACATTTACTCCAATCCACTTTATTCATTTTACAGATGAAGAAACTGTATATTAAGGGACTTGCTCAAAATCACAAGGTCATAAGCATGAGAGATAAGATTTGAATCCACCTCATCTAATGCCAGAACTAATGCACTTTCCACTATTACAGAATTATACCCTCCAAGACTATCTTTGCCCTCTCTGACTCCAAATATTAGATGAGTTCTCAGTCTGCCTGACATAATATTAAGTCTGTAACATAGGTAGAATAAGCAATAGCCTCTATGATACAATTTTTAAGATTTCTGGAAGGCTCCCTCTGGTTTATTCATCCCCTTAATTCTCTCACATGCAGAATATATGCTTCAAACTTCAAAGACCTTCCTTCCTTCATCGTCTGGCTTTGATCTCTGCTTAAAATGCACATCTAGCAAAACTGAAGTAGGGAAAGTCCTGGATTAGTTCTATTTTCCACTTTGCCACTGACTAGAAGCATGACCTTAGAGCATTCATTTACCCTTTCTATAAAAAGAAGGACTTTGAGCTGAAAAAGACCTTACAGCTCATTGAGTCTGCCTTCCCCTTACTTATAAATGAGGAAACTGAAGTTCAGAAACTTGTTTTTAGAGAATCGAGAGATAGAGTGGACAGAGTCTTGGATTTGGAGTAAGGAAGACCTGGATTCCATTCTTGCCTCCCAGACTTGAAGAAGTCGAATCATCCTAAATAAATCACTTTAGCCTAAGGGAGACAAAGCCAAGAAAACAGTCCCTCTCAAGGATCTCAAGGAGACCACATCCTAATTGGACCTCTATCACACAAATAGATCAATACAAACAAGCTGTTAAATTAATAATTAAGCTATTAAATTAGAAATATAGGACAAATTAGAAATAATCAATAGAAGAAAATACTAGAATTATGGGGGATTGAGAAATACTGATTGAAGAAAATAGGATTTTAGCTAGGACTTGAAAGAAGCTGGAGAAGCCAAGAATTGGAGTTGAGGAGGGAGAGCATTCCAACCATGTTAGACCGCCAGAGAAGAATGCCTGGAGCCAAGGGAGAGAGTGTTTTGCTCTTGGAATAGCAAGGTGGCTAATGTCACTGGGTTTCAGAATACATTGTTTGAGAAGGAGAGAAAAATGGACGAATACTGGAAAGGAGGGGCAGGTTATAAAACATTTTGAAAGTCAGAGACTTCCATATTTGATCCCTGGCATCTCTTGATTAGAGGGGTATCTCAGTTTCTCTATCTGTAAAGTGGAAATAATAATTCCTTAAATACATACTACATTGCAGGCTCATGCTTAAGGTTGATATGAAGTAATATGCTTTGAAAGTAATCAGGATTTGACTCTGGGTGCCCTATTTGAATCAAGTGCACTCTTTCCACTGCACTGTGGTATATAGAAATGGAACTCGAAGACTTTTTACAACCTTTGTGTACTCAGACATTCTATAATTTATGCCTTAGTGTCAATGAACTTCTGAACTTCCATCATGTGCTCATAGATTACAACAAGAATGGATCTTACAGGTCATCAAATACAACCTACTCATTTTACAATTGAAATCAATTATAAAGAGAAGCAGTGAGGAAAGGGGTGGATCTGGAAAAGCTTCTTGACTTGAAGGAAGCCAGAGTAACCAGGAGAAGGAGATCAGTAGGGAGAGAATTCCAGGCATACAATGATAACTCAAAAGTCAGAGGACCTGAATGAAAATCTCATTTTTGGCATAGTCTATGAAACCTTGGACAATTTCCCTGAGCCTCAGTTCCCTTATCTGTAAAGCAAGAATGTTGGATTTTATGGTCCCTGGGGGCATTTATAGCTGTACATTTACATGTCTATCCTCAAACTACTGCATACTAGGGCATTTTTGTTTTAATCAGAAGAGAAGAGACAGAAAAGGATGCTTCTGACATCCTCCCACTAATCTTGTGTCCCTGTTATATCCTGACTGATCTATCAATCAGGCAGCAAGCCAGTCACTACTGGCTACTTGATGATGCTGTGGCAAATCTGTAATTGCATCTTGAGAGTACCTCTCACAAGGATATGGGGATCATAACCTCGCCAGACCTTCACAACCTGAATAGTTCTTCTCTGTGTCTTCCCCTAACCTCCTTAGAGGTTTCATCCAATACATTCTCTGTTCTTTTAATTTTAAAAAAATTAATTAAAAATTTTAAAATTTAATTTTAATTTAAAAAATTTTGAGGTAACTAGGATTAACTGACTTACCCAAGTTATATACCTCTATTCTTTTTAATATCTCAGGGGTGCCATATAGCACTAGGCTGTCTATCCGTTATCTCTCAAACAACCTCCTTCCTGTTCCAGTCCCTCAGATCTTCAACAGTGTCTTTTTATGAACTCCTCATTCACAGATCATTGGTAATATGCTACAGGCTACTTAGGCTCACCATGCATCTTTCTATTGCTGTTTACATTGCTTGTAAATTTGAATCATCTGCAAGCATGGTGTTCTGTGATTTATAGCCACAAGACATCTTTGGACAAATGCTCACATGAAAGAGATGTTTTATACAGTAGGGAATAGGTAGTAGTCATCCAAAATACTGAAACAGTGAAAATTTTGAAAATGTTCAAATGTCAAGTGCAAGCAGTTTATGCAAGCAACTTATACTTTGTCTTAGAATCAATAGGAAGCTACTGAAGTTGTGAAGCATAAGAGCAACATATTCAGACCTATGCATCAGAAAATTATCTTTGTATTTATTTGAAGGTTAAATTGAAGAAGGGAAATTATGAAAGAAAGATGACTATTACAATAATCTATAAGGACAGGTGATAGGGTTTTGACTATATGAATGGAAAAAAGACAAAAGTCAGAGATATTGCAGAGGGATAATTCAGAGATGGCAGCTAAGTATCATAATATAGTGCTGGGCTAGGAGTTAGGAAGACTCATGTTCCTGAGTTCAAATCCAATCTCAGGCACTTACTAGCTGTGTGACCCTGAGAAAATCATTTAATCATGTTTGCCTCAGTTTGCTCTTCTGTCAAATGAGTTGGAGAAAGAAATGACAAACTACTCCAGTATCTTTGTCAAAAAAACCTCAACAGGGGTCACAAAGAGTTGGACACAACCAAAATGACTAAATGACAAAATAAATCAGGGAAAGGAACAAGTCAAAAATGAAGAGATTTCAAACCAGGGTGATTAGGAAAATGGCGGTACCATCAACAGAAACGGAAAAGTTAGGAGGGAAGACAAAGTTTAGAGGAGAGCTGGTGAGATCTCTTGGGGTCATGCTGAATTTGAGGCACTAGTTGACATCCAAGTGGAGATATCCAGCAGATAACTGGAGCATGGGGAAGTAATTTAAGCTGGATATAAGAGGTGTCAGTCATCTGCTGAGAGGTGATAATTGAAGCTATGGATGAGATTGTCAAGGGAAAGAATATAAAGAGAGGAGAAAAAAGGACTGAAAAACTCTAGAGAACATTCATGTATAGAGAATGAGAAGAAGAGAATGGGCACTAATAAGAAAGGCAAACAAAGATCACTTTGCCTGGAGAGACCCTCCCTGCTAGAACTAAGAATAAATCTGGCCAAAGTGAGTGGTGAGTGATTTGTCTACCCACAGCTGTCAGAAATTAGCATTTTCACCCAACAACTTAGTGGTGAGTTAGATATGTGCCAGAGAAAAACCTAAGTAAGTGGTCATGAAACATTGTCATTAGATACTGTCCTTAGGGCTCATGCTCTTGGGACCACAATTCATTTAGACAGCTTCATTGACCTATCCCAAGATCAATCCACCCCATATAGAATACTTCCCTAGAGCAAATGCTATTATATCAAAATGTCAATTTCCTCTCATTTCTTCCTCTTCCCCTTTCACCTCTTCCCCCTCACTCCACACTGGCAGCATCTTATTTTTTTTTCTCTTAGGGATTGATGCTCTTGGCCATCTAGCACACCTGATTCTTGTCTTTGTGACAGAGGTATTACTTCTGCTATTTTGAGAATGTCAGGCCAGGCCACAGCCTATCCTGCTCTTCAAGTAACAGCTTCTAAATCCAGAAGGATCTTCTCTGATCCCTTAGAGCTGGGCCCAGGAATCCTAGAGTCAGGATAAAATTGTCTCCTTTTAGCATCTCTCACTCAGAATAGCAGCCACCATTTAATGAAAAGCAAACATATTTGGGTGGCTCTTTGGGTGCAGTAGAAAGCCAGACCTGGAATCAGGAAGACTTAAGTATATGGCCTTACTAGCTGTGTGACCCCAGGCAGGTCACTTAACATTGTTTGCCTCAGTTTTCTCATCTGTAAAATGAGCTGAAAAAGTAAATGATAAATTACTCCAGTATCTTTGCCAAGAAAACCCCAAAGGGGGTCATGAAGAGTCAGATACAACTGAACAACATTAACAATAACAATCAGATAATTGTTAAAGACAGCTAGGTTACACAGGTAGTAAAGGGGTCAGGGAGACAAATTTAGCTTAACTTCTCTGTGGACAGAGTTGTCAGTCTTTGCACTGGGCCATCCTTTTAGGCCAAGATTAACTGTGGGAAGAATGAGAATGGGGAAAGAAGGGAGTGTGAGAATAAATAATATATTTAATAAATAAACTTAGGTATAAGCTGCTTTTGTAATTATGCTGTTCTTAAAAGAGAAATGCAGAGATGCCAGCTGAACAACAATGATTGTTGCTGTTATTATTATTATTAACATTTATAATGTGCTTTAAGATTTGCAAAGTGCTGTACAAATATTATCTCATTTTATCTTCATAAAAATCTTGAGTCCAATATTATTATTATCCTCCCTTTTTTACAGCTGAGGAAATTGAGGCAAGACAAGATAAGTACAATTAGATGGATTCAGATTCCCGTTAAAAGATTAGAAACATTTCTCTGATTTTTCTTTCTTGTAGATACAATTTTTCTTGCACAAAAATGATGTGTGGAAATATGTATACATATATTCGATTTGTCAAGTATTTAAACATAATTAACATGGAGTGGATATCCTGCCATCTAGGGGAGGGATGGGGAGTAGGAGGGAAAAGTTTGTAACAGAAAGTTTTGTAAGGATTAATGTTGAAGAATTTCCCATACATATGTTTTGCAAATAAAAAGTTTTAATAAATAAAAAAATTTTAAATGAAAGATTGGAAACAGTGATTTAGCCTTTATTGGTTCAATGACACTTCAGTAATAGGTCACCAAGAAAGTGTACCAGGGATCAAAAAGAAACATGGTCACGTAGAGTAGGATAGTGATTAATTGGAATTGGATTTGGTCTTGTTCAGATTATATTTGGAGTATTGTGTTTGTTTCTAAATGTCACATTTTAGGAAGAAAATTAATAAGTTGTAGAATGTCTAGAGAGTAAGCAGCATGGTAAAGAGCCTCGTGATCATGCCATAGAAGGAATAGATGAAGAAACTAGGGATGTTGAGCCTGGAGAAAAGAAGACATAGGAGAAAGCATGACCTTTGTCTTCAAGTATTTGGAGAGTTGATACATGAAAAAGAGATTGGACTTGTTCAGTTTGGTTCCTGAAGATGGAACTAGTTGCAATCTAGAAGCCATTCCATTGGCTTTACATCATATTTACATCAATACCTGCCACCAGGAACCCTATTCTAGGGACAGAAATCAGGAGCCATCTAAACTGGACCAATTCAAATAAGCTGCTCCAGGTTGGATCTGACTAGTTTTTATCTTTGCTTAGTATTCCAATTCTGGTGCACCATGCATGTTGACCATAGAGTAGCACAAGACATAACCTCCACAGATAACCAACACTGTATACACACCATGTAACACAGTGTACTGTATGTACCTAAAAAAATGAGCTTCTGCTCATTCTCAGCATTCTCTCTACTTACCACCATGCATCAGTGAGTCTGGCTGCAGCCTCCTTCTCAAAATCTTATCCCACTAAATACCCACTAAAAATATCAATCAATCAACTGTCATTAGCTTCTGCTGTTTATATGAAAGTAGTATTGCAGGGCAACCAACCCATTGTGGGCACTGTATGCTCTGATTTTGCTGCCCACCATCTCCCCATACAAATATTACATTAGTCAGACATTAAGCCAATAAACATTTATTAAGCACTTACTATGTGCCAGGCAATGTGCTAAACACTGGGATTTTTGTGGTGTGGTCCTTTCAATTCAGTTTGTCTTCCCAAATCCACAGACTCACAAAAGCATTCTTTTTTTCTAGGCTACTAGCTTCCCATAGGTCCTAGCTCCTGCCGCTCCCAGACACATGAAAAATAGCACAAAAAGGACAGTTTATTCCTTAAGCCCCCAGAAAAACTGCCTCCTGATCAGGTGAATTCGAAACAATTCTCTGGGACAACTATGGAGTGGGGAAAGTGAGACAGGAGGAGATCAGCTCCTAATAAAGACTGTGCAAGGCTGGAGTGATGTTGTGGTTGGTCTCTGCTCCTGCTTCTGCCTCATCTATACCCATAGTCTATGGGGCAGACCGTGAAGGCTTAATGCCAGGGCTCTGGCACAAGCTATGAATTATATTCCCATTTATGAGGTCCACAAGCATGTATTAAGAGCTTACTTTGTTCCAGGTACTACCCTTAACCCCAGTTGTTATTCTCAGCACTACTTTCAGCCAAGAACTCATAGTTCCCAGTATATTGTTGGGTTCACAGCTACTGGGAAGAGGTTCCACCCTTCTGCTTTTAAAAGTTATACATTTGGGACTGATCAGTTCCCAATTGGGCTCGCCAGACAAAGTAGTATTTGCTGCCCTCTGGTGGTAAACAAGAGCTCTAAGGAACGAGCTGGTCAAAGTGCTGGAACCAACTGCATAATCAGAAAATTCTTAATTGAACTCCCTATCATGTGCACTGTGCTAGAGCCTTGTGGGGAGAAGCACATAAAATTTAAAGATATAGTTCTTTCCCTCAATGACCTTACACACTGGTTGGGAGAGCTATATGCACGCCAAACATTATAACAGGTAGTCCCTGTGGCTGAGGAAAAGGTATTGAATTTAGCATCAGAAGACCTGAATTCAAATCCTATCTCTAAGTTCTGTGTAACTCTAACAAACTTGCTCAGAAGACCTGAGTTCAAACCCCTTTTCTGATCATTTCTATCTACATAATTTCTTTTTTTTTTTTTTTTGGCTGAGGCAATTGGGGTTAAGTGACTTGCCTAGGGTCACAGAGCTAGGAGGTGTTAAATGTCTGAGACCGGATTTGAACTCAGGGCCTCCTGACTTCAGGTCTGGTGCTCTATCCACTGTGCCACCTAGCTGCCCCCATAATTTCAACATAATTGCTCCTTATCTCTGAGCTTCATTTGCCTTATCTATAAAAGTAGGTTATTCCTGAAAGCTCTTCTCAGTATTCTCAGTATCTCAATGTTCTATGGTACAAATGTACTACTACAGGAATTCATGAGAGGAAAGAACCAGTTGGAGACTAAGACAGTCAAAAAAAAAACTTAAGTTGAAACTTGAAGGATGAGAAGGATTTGGCCAGGTAGAGAAAAAGAAGGAAGTCATTTGGTTTATACCTAGTTTATCATGTAATAATGTATATTATAGGAACCTTGATTGTGTTTTATTCCTCTATTAGACTGTAAGGTCTATGAGGGCAGGAATATCTAAGCTTTGTTTCTCCTGGAGCATCTATTACAGTTCTGTACACTCTGAAGGTATTAATAAGTGTATTTTGTATGAGTGAAAGCCTCCCAGGGAGGGCATTAGCAAAAACAGAAAGATGGGAATGAATAAGGTACCAAGCAATATGCAAATGTTTATTGAGTACACACTATGTGCAAGGCATTATGCTAAATACTTTGAGATCTATAAAGTAATATAGTTACATTTCTTCTGAAAAAGCCCGCAAAAGCATGGTTGAGTGACAGTGACTAACTCTTCTAGTTAATTGCACAAAGGACATTTGCAAGGGAGGGCATTAATGGTTTGAAGATGAATTGGGCCAGATTATGGAGGGCCCTGAGGCACAAACCAAGAAGCTTAGAAGTTATCTCACAGGCAGTTGAGAAAGCAATGTTTTGGGAAGATTGATTTAGGATTAACAATAAGACATAGGATGGATCAGAGGTCAGAAGAGGACAAAGGAGAAAGACCAATTAGGAGTTTATCATATCTATCCAAGTATTAAATAATAGAAGCTTTAGCTAATTTAATGATGATAATAAAAATGGAAAGATCAATCAATAAATATTTATTAAATGCCTATAATATCCCAGTTATTGTGCTAAGAACTGGGATACAAAAAGCCAAAAGACATGGTAAATACAACATGATTGTTATGGAAATATTGTGCATGACTACCCATGTATAACCTATATTGAATTGTTTGCATTCTCAAATTATTTACCCAGTTATACATGGTTTGCCAGGTTATTCATGGGTAGTATGGGGGAGAGGAAGAGGAAGTGAGAAAATCTGGAATTCAAAGTTTTTAAAAGGAAGGTTAAAATTGTATTCTCATGTTACTGGAGGAAAATAAAATTTAATTTAAAAAAAAAAAGAAAAAAAATACAACAAACAAAAAGGATAAAATATGTAATGTAGTCTGTTGTCCAGGACCAGTCAGTAGACACAGTGGGCTGGTTTGTATGCTCCCAGTCACAAATTAACTAGCTTTTAGGAGTGAGAACTCCAGAGATAGGTTAGCCTCCCCAGAGCCTGGGAGTGCCAGGATATAAGTGGGCAGTGAAAGAGTAAGGGGTGAGGAGAATTGGAATGCTAGGGATCAAAGGCATGCTACTTCATCCTCCCTGCCTTTAACCTCAACTCCTTAGGAAAGTATATCCCATTTGGAATGTGCTTAGTTGGCGAGCCTGAGAATGTTGATCTTGAGTTATGACCTAAATCTGCCTTCTAAGCAACCTCCAGCATTTATGGTTCTCTCTCTCAACTTGTTTGGCCTAGATTCAAACCAGAAACAGAATAGACTATAACTCCATAGGACTCTCGACCTCCTCTGAGTTATCCCATGCTCTGCCCCCCAAGAAACTGCTGAATGGACCAGAGTGGATCTGAATGCTGAGATTTTCCTCCCCTCTCAAAGCACAGTAGCACAGGGCTCTCTCCTTGAGGCATGCTTTTCTGAATTCTTGGTATTCATTGTTTTTCACAAAGCAATGACATATCATTATTTGTGTACTAAAATTTGTTCAACCATTTTCCAATCAACAGGCATCTACTTTGTTTCCAATTCTTTGCTACCACAGAAAGTATTACTTTGTATTTCTTGTTGTATCTGGGACTCTTGTTTTTAACTTGAACTTCTATAGTATGTATGTCTATTGGGACATCTAGGTCAACAGTTTAATCTCTTAAAAACACATTTAAAAAAAAAAGCATAGGGAGCTGTGTGACCCTGGGCAAGTCACTTAACCCCAATTACCTCAAGAAAAAAAAGCATAGGGAGCATTAACCTAATAAATGGTGCCTTCCTATGTGTGGAGAAAAAAGTTGGGGTGTGAATTTGGGGACCTGAACCTCTTAGGGTTAATTGTCTATAAAGGATTTCTATAAATCTAGAGGGGCCACTAGATCCTGCAGAAGGCAGCAATAACTGAACTAGGTGGCTGAGGACTTCATACACTTCTCAGATGTGGGATGTAAGGATTGCTGAACACAACCAAGAATCACATACACAATTCTTACTTGGGAAGTCGTAGCAGGATGATGAGGTGGGAAAGTAGCTGATAATACCAGTGTGGAGTCAAAAGACCTAGAAAGCCTCTGAATTCATAGCCTATAAGTACAATCAAAGGTAACTAAGACAAAAGCCCAAGAAAAGAAAACAAAAGCCAAAAGAGCAAAAAGTAGGGACATATTGTTCACTTGTGTGGGTGCTAGTCACTAATCCCTAAAGTCTTAATGCCATGATGCTAACATGACCATGAAGACCCTTTGAAAGGGGTAGTAAGAGGGCAGTGAGGTGATTCAGTGGATAGAGCTCTGTCCCAGGAGTCTAGAGGGCCCGAATTCAAATCTGGCATCAGACATTAACTATGAGACCCTGAGCAAATCACTTAACCCCAATTGCCTCCAAAAGAAAAAGGAAGGTAGGAAGGAAAGAAGGTAGAAATAAAGGAAGAAAGGAAGAAAGGTAGAAATGAAGGAAGGTAGAAATGAAGGAAAAAAGAAGAAGGAAAAGGAGAAGGAGAAGGAGAAGAAATCAAATGAGATAATATTTATAACGTTCCTGGAGCATAGTGGGCACTCTGGACAAGTCACTTAATATTTATTTGCCTCAATTCCCTCCACTATAAAATGATGATAATCATAGTACCTACTTCACAAGATTGGTATGAAAATAAAGTGAGACATATACAAAGCAGCTGACATAGTAAGAGCTTAATAAATGCTTTTTTCTTTACCACCTTTCTATCTCTGCCCTCTCTACCCTGAGTTTTTCCTGTCTTATCTTCCTGTGTCCAGTCGAGAGTGGGCTCTAAGCATCTATCCCAGTGGCTTCCAGAGAGTAACTGACTCTTATTTCCAAGTGACTCAACCTTTCTATGGCCTTTGTGCTTGTGTTTTGCAGAGTTTGATGGAGAATCGTTCGGATGACAGCGGGAACAGTTGTAATCACTGGCGGAATCCTAGCAACTGTGATCTTACTCTGCATCATTGCTGTCCTGTGCTACTGTCGGCTCCAGGTCAGTAACTTTCTGGGCCCCCAGATTGGTTTCATTCCAACAAATTCCATGACTTTAGAAGATGAGCTAAAAATCTACTGGGTACCATCAATTCAAGTGCTCTGAGATGTGAATGGAGTGTTTTAAGAGATGGAAGATTATAGTTCTCAAACTTTTTTGCTTATGACACAGAATTATTTTTTACAATTGGGAATTATAGTACACTGAGATACATCTGAATACCTTTCTGTGAAACATAGGGTCATAGATTTCAAGCTGGAAGGAACTTAGAAGCTACCAAGTCCAACCTTTGTTTGATAGATATGGCAACTGAGGTGTATAAGTGATTCATGTTTAACCTATATTGTATTGCTTGCAGTCTATGGGAGGGTTTGGGGAGGAGAAAGGGAGAAAAAATTAAAACACAAGGTTTTTCAAGGGTAAATGTTGAAAACTATATTTGCATGTATTTGGAAAAATAAAAAGTTATTATAAAAAAAATTAAGTGACTTGCCCAGAATCACATAGCAATAATCCAAAGTTGGATTGAAATTGAGGTCTTCATTAATATAGATCCAGACTGTCCACTACATCATACTGTCTTTCAATCGATGACATGGGGATGTTAATAATAATGATAGCAACCAACATTTATATAGCACCTACTATATATCAGGCATTAAGCCAAGCACTTTATAAATATTTTTTTCATTGGCTCCTCACAACCATCCTAGGAAGATGTTATTACTATCACCATTTTGCAGTTGAGGAAACAGGCTAAATTACTTACTCAAGTTTACATAGCTCTTAAGTGTCTGAGGTACTTAGTGTCTTCCTGACTAGACCCAGTATTTTATCCACTGCACCACCTAGCTAGAGAGAAAGGGTCTTCTCCAAGGTCCTGAGGTACTTTTGAAGCTCAATAGAGAGTATGAGATTAGATGGTCATTGCATTTCAGGAGTCATAGGAAAGGAATCACTCTATTTCCATGACTTTTAATGCTCTTTGAAAGCTGCATCCAGAGATTCACAGCAATGTCTTTCTCCACCAATTAAGAACTAGAAGCCATTCCCTTCCATCTTCAGGGAAAAGAGGCTGGAGTTATAATCATAGGAGATGGCTTCCAAATCTAGCTCTGTTACAGTGGCTATGTGAGCAATTAATTTACCACTGAGCTGAAGACTCTTCCTCCTCCTCTATTACATGGGAGTAATAATATGGAAAGTGCTTTGGAAGCTGAAAAATCCCAAAAAAATGTGAATTATTGAAATCTTGTAAATAGGAGGAATGGAGCTGGGAAGCTAACACACTGACCTTTCTATATTGGGGAATATGAGTCACTATGGAAAGAGAAAGGCAATGTGGTATAATAGATTAGGCACTGGACATAAAGTGAGGAATACCAGGGTTCAAATTGAAGGCCAGATAACTTCAAGATCTTAAAAAAGTCACTTAGATTCTCTGTACCTTAGCTTTAAAATCTTCTAAATGAGAGAAGTTTGCAGCAGATGGACAAAAATGGAAAAGGACACATCTTGGGGGACTGTGGAAAAATAAGTACATCAATAGACTGTTGCTGGAGCTATGAAGACCATTCGCTTTCATTGCTGTGAATAGCAGTTTGGAACATGCCCAAAAAGCTATAAAAAAGAGGGCATACTCTGACCCAGTAATACTGCCACTAGGTCTTTACCCTAAAAAAAAATATCAAAGAAATAAGAAAAAGACCTGTTTGTGCATTAGAGCCAGGAGAATAATTTATACAATAACTCATGATGAATAGGGCTCATGATGAAATATGCTACCTCTCTCCAGATAGAAGTGATGGACTCAGAGTGAAGATTGAGACATATTTGTTTTGGACACAGCCAAAGATAATTGAAAGTTGTTTATCTTGACTTTTCACCTTTGGAACAAGGGTTTTGTTTTTCGTGTTTTCTCAGTGGAGTGAAGAGGGAAATGGAGGTGAAATAATGAATGATGGCTTCTGATGATCCTATAACTTTTGTTTTTGCTTGTAAGCTCATTAGAGCCAAAAAGCATCAAGAAACAGGCAATGTGGGTGAAACAAGAAATTCTTTAGGCCAGCCCCTCTGGCTAGCTTCTGGTTTGATTCCCTGAAAAAATTATTTATTCCCTTCACTGCTTAAAGAGATGATCTTGGGTCTCCCTTTCTTGTCTTTTCTTTTTTACCCTTTCCAATTTTATTTTTTAGTATTATTTTAAACATTCTTTTCTTTTTAAGTTTTGAGTTCCATATTCTCCTCCTGCCACCTATTCCTGCCCCACCCACTGAGAAGGCAGACAATATGATACCAATTAGACTGTGAAATCATACAAAATATATTTCTATTCTAGCTGTATCTAAAAGAAAAGAAAGCAAGCTAAAAAAATATTTTATATTCAATTTATACTTGAGTTCATCAGTTCTCTCTCTGGAGTTAGATAGCATTTTTTCATCCTTTGGAATTGCCATGGATCATTGTATTGATCAGAGTAGCCAAGCCTTGCACAGCTGATAATCATTACAACATTGCTGTTTTTGTGCACAATAATCTTCCATTTTTTATCATTTTACTTTGCATCTGTTCATTTATGTCTTGCCATAATTGTTTCCTGAAATTACCCCCCTCATCATTTCTTAAAGAATAAAAATACTTCATCATCATCATCATATGCCATAGTTTGTTTAGTCATTTCCAAACTGATTCCAATTCTTTGCCACCACAAAAAGAACTGCTATGAAAATTTATATATATATATATATATGTAATCTTTATTCTTTTATCTCTAGTAATGACACTGATGGGTCAAAAGGCATATAATTTTATAGCCCTTTGAACATAGTTCCAGATTATTTTCCTGAGTATTTGGACCAGTTCAATATCCCATCAATAGTTCATTTATGTACCTATTTCCCCTCATCATCCCACCTTAGCATTTTTTATTTCTGATAGGTGTGACTTGGTGTCTTAGAGTTGTTTTAATTTGCCTTTCTCTAATCAATAATGATTTAGAGCATTTTTCATATAGCTTTGATTTCTTCTTCTGAAAATTGCCTGTTCATATCTTTTGACCATTTGTCAATTGGGAAATGGCTCCTTATTTTTATAAATTTGACTTAGTACCTTATATATTTGAGAAATGAGGCCTTTATTAGAAAACCTTGATATAAAAATTTTTATATTACTTCATTATCTATGGTATCTTTTAGCAAAATGTAGTTTCCCTGATTATCTTTTTCCATTAGATCTACTTGTGCTTTGACTGAGATCATGATTGCACCCTTGCCCTCTTTACTTTGCAATAGATTCTGCTCCAGCTCTTCATTTCAACTCTGTGTGTGCCTATCTGTCCCAAATTTTTCTTTTGTTTACATCATAATATTGGATTCTGATTTCCAATCCATTCTGATATCTGTTTCCATTCTTTGGGTCAGCTCATCCCACTCACATTCACAGTTATGATCACTAATTGTGCATTTCCCTCCATCCCATTTTCCTCTGTTTATTCTTCTCTATTTTATCCTATCCCTTCTTAAAATTCTGTCTTGCTTCTGACCATTGCCTTTCTTGGTCCACCTTTCCCCTTGTTATTGCCCCACCCATATCTTTTAATCCCCTTCCCCTTTTATCTTCAGTACTATAGATTTCTATACCCAGCTGAGTGTGTGTGTGTGTGTGTGTGTACATATATTCTTCCTTGAACCAATTCTGATCTGAGTAAGATTCAAACATTCCCCATTTTCCCCTCCACTTTAAAAGTTCTTTCTTGCATGCCATGAGAAAATTTGCCCCATTCTACCTTTCTCCCAATGTATTCTTCTTTCTTACCCCCACATTCTTTTTTTAGAGAATATCCCAACATTATCAATTCATACACATGCCTTCTGTTTATGCAGACTTCTTCTCACTACCCTAATAATGATAAAGCTCTTAAGAGTTGCATATATCATCTTCCCATATAGGAATATAAACAATTCAACTCCATTAAGTCCTTTATAATGACTCTTTCATGTCATTTTTTATGCTTCTCTTGAGTCTTCTGTTTGGATGTCAAATTTTCTATCCAGCTCAGGTCTTTTCATCAGAAATGCTTGGAAGTCCTCTATTTCATTAATTATACATTTCCCCCTAAAGAACTATACTCAGTTTTGCTGTATAGTTAATTCCTAGTTATAATTTGAATTCCTTTGCCCTCCGGGATATCATATTCCAAGCCCTCCATTCTTTTTAACATGGAAGCTGCTAAATCTTGTGTGATCCTGACTATGGCTCCAAAATATTTCAATTATGCTTTTATGGCTATTTGAAATATTTTCTCTCTAACTTAGGAACTCTAGAATTTGTGAGCTTCTGAAGATACCTGAGCACTTCAAATAATGGCATTCACATACTATAATGTCTATGCTGTGCACAAGAGTCAGTGCTAGACCAACACCAAGCTTCAAAAGAGGCAATTTGCTGTCAGGGTATCTCCAGTCATCTTTCCTAGTGTCCGTTCTCCCTCTTAGTGTTTTTTCCTTCTTCCCTCTCTCTACAATATACCCAATGTCCTCACATTGCCCTTGGCTACCTTCTTCAAACAATGTCCAATGCTCCAGATTTTTTAAATTTCTTTTTTGCCTTCCACTTCTAATCAAACTTAAATTCTTATTTCTTCGGGATCCTTCTTTGCACTAAATAGAAGCTAACTAGCTAGTTACACCTGAATTCTAAAGCCTGCTAAAGCTTTGATGATGATAATAGCTTGAAATGTTGCCTTTTTCAAAATAATATTTTTGCAAAAACTGAGATCTTATTGCTTTAAACCAAAAGAGTGACCAATGGTACAATTTATGGTCACATAACAACCACCTTTTTGAGCCTCTCGAGTTATTTCCCTTAAGCATATATATTGTCCACCAATACCTAAAGGTGAAATTGTGCTTGGGAGGAGTTGTGTGGCTCATGTGCCTGTTGTAGAGGTAGGTCTAATGCACACATGTCAGGATGCTTGGAATTGAGTGTGCAAACATTGCTTTGTGCTAATCTGAACTTTCCTTTCTCCCTGCTGGTCAGTACTACTGCTGTAAGAAAGATGACTCTGATGATGAGGAAGAGGAAGAAGGACATGATCTCTCTGCTCCATCAAGATTTTCCACCTGCAATTCCTGCAACAGCCAAGTCCTGGATGGACAAGGTGACCTGGCCCCACTGCCCAGTGAGCCCTCTGACCAGCATCGAGGAGCTCAGAGCCACTGCCCCAGTTGTGCCTCCTACAGCTCCCCCTTTTACATCCGGACAGCTGACATGGTCCCCAATGGTGGGGAGAGGCTCACCTACACTCCCACTTGCTACAAGGAGTTGGGGCCCCCACCCCTCAAAATGTCATCGCTCCAGAGTTTCCCGGTGACCCGACCAGGCCTTGGACGTGAGGCCTTTACTAATCCAAGGGCTATTAGTACAGAAGTATAACCCTACCCACCCACCACCCCCTGCTGCCCCATTTGGAGCCAAGCAGGGCAGTGAAAAGCCCTTGCCCCCTGGATGGTCTGTTTTCATAGGTTTTCTTGCTATAAAATATAAGGTTCTCTGGGATGTGTTAATGGGTAACCTGGTAACACATGAGATATTGACACTCAGTCATCTGACCATTGAAAGGATGTCGCAGCAGGAAGGGGGGG
>JAJPUD010016372.1:22283-34274 GCA_023553655.1 Myrmecobius fasciatus | reverse complement strand
AGCTCCCCAAAAACAGGCCCTGGGGGACCAGGCTGAGGAGGTGGGGGGCCAGGCCCAGGGTGCGGGGGGGGCCGGGCCTATTGAGCGGCTCTGCCTTGCCTTTAGGTGGGTGTTGGGCCTCTGGAGAGAATATGCCATGGCCCGGAGGGAGGAGGCCCGGAAGATCCTGCGGGCTGAGGAGCACTACAGGAGGACCATCCTCGGGAAGGTGTGCTGGCTGTGGGGAAACTGGGGTCCCCTAGCAGTGCTTGTAAAACCTAGGAGTATTGGGGCTGGGCCCAAGAGAACAGCTTTGGGGGCCCAGTTCCCAGCTCCACCCACAATGCACCAGCGTGCCAGTTTTCCCACATCCCCGCCAGCGGGCTTCAGTTTCCTTTTTTGCCAGCTTAGCCAACTGAAGGGGGCATAACGTGGTACCTTTGGGCTGTTTTAATTTGCATTTTGTTATTATCAGTGTTTGAGAGCCCTGTTTGCCCAGGGCTGCCGCCAGCCTTTGAGAACTGCCTGGGCTTCGATCGCTTGGTCCCTTGCCAGCGGCCCTTCTTAGGTCTGACTCGGTTTCCTGCAGACCTTAGAAATGGAACCTCGAGCAGAACTTCCCCCCCAAATTTCCTGCTCCTCTTTTAAGTTAGTTGCCTTTTTTCTTGGGGCAAAGACCCCCGACGGCCCCCTCCTCCAGGCCCTCCTGCTTTGGTCTCCTGGTCTCTCGGCTTTCTCGTCCGCACCCAGGACTTCTGCCCCCGTGCTCGGTCGGCCCTTCTCTCTCCTCCCCACCCCCAGTGGGGGCCCAGAGCTACTTACGCTCATGACACGTCCAGAAGACCCTCGCCCCCGCCACCCCAGAGACCCTTTCCCTCTCCCCGTCCAGTCAGCTGCCGGACCTTGTCATTGGTGGTCCTCCTTCCACATCTGGCCTCCACCCCCTTCTCCCGGGTACCCAGACCTGCAGCCATGTCCCAGTTAGACCATTTCTCAGGAGCCCAAGGCCCCACCATGTACAGTTCAGAATCAGGGTCAGCCTCAGCTCCTCGGGGCTCAGCTGCCCTTGCATCTCTCCCCAGTGCGCTGCGCGGTCCCCGAGAGCCGGGGACGTCGTGGTTTTTCCCTCGGTATTCCCCGCACTTGGCCCCATGGGATCCCCACTTCCATGTGTCAGGCCGGCTTCTGCCCAGAAAGCTTTGGCCAACGTGGCTCTGATCCCTGGCCGCCATTTTGGGCCCGCTGGCTCCCCTTGCTGGGCCACGCTCTCTCTTGCCTCCCTGCCGTTGCCCGGGCTGCCCGCCGTGCCCAGAAAGTGCCCCCTCACTGCCCCCCTGCTCACACCTTTCTCCTCGACCTCCTGGCTCTGGAAGCCCTCCCAGGGCAAGGACTGTGCTTGTGCCCCCAGTGAGTAGCCCCTGGGTAGGGCATAACAAGTGTGGGGGGATGGGCTCGCCAGCCTCCACCGGGCCGCCTTCCTGTCTTGCAGGTGCTCGTCCATTGGCAGGACACGGCGTCCCTGAGGGTGTACATGCGGCAGCAGGAGGCCATGGCCCTCACAGAGGCCAGGAAGCAGCTGGGGCGAGGTGAGGGGGCCAGCCTGTCCCAGCCCGGGGGGTCTGCCCGGAGCGCCTTTGTTTGCCCAGGACGATGAGGGAGGGCGCGGGCGCCCAGCCCTTGAAGGCGGCTCCGTCTCCTCAGCCCCTGTGGCTCTGCAGCGTTGGGGGCCTGACCTCCCTCACCTGCCTCTGGTCACTCCAGGTCGGCTTCGAGTCTTGTTTCAGCACTGGCGGGAACGTGCCCGGAGCGCTTCCCAGCAGAGGGTCCGGCTGCAGCGGGCCGCCCGGCACCACAGCACGAGGCTGCTGAAGGCGGTCTGGGCCCGCTGGAGGAAGTACCACTCCCAGTGCATCCGCAAGATGGTGAGCCACTGCTGGGTCCGGCCTCCGGGCCTCTGGGTCTCTGGGATTCTGGGCCTCCGGGCCTCTGGGTCTCCGGGCCTCTGGGCCTCCGGACCCCCGGGCTCCTGGCAGTGGGGGCCAGCTTTCCCTCTGGCTGCGGAGCGTGCCTGAGCCCAGGGAGAGTGTGGGGGACGGGCCTTCGGGGTCTCCTGCCAGCCCATCGCTCTCCCCTTAGCTCCTGCGGAGGCAGGCCGCCCGGCTGGAGACTCGGAGACTTTGCCGCAGCTGCTTCTCCATATGGAAATGCCAGGTGCGCCATCTGTGCCCTCGCCCCTCACCACGGGCCTCTGGGCCCTCACAAGTGGGGGAGACCCACAGGAGAGAGCTGGGGGGCTGGCACCCTGTTCCTCACTGGCCTGGGCCCTCCCACTGGCAGCCCCCTTGTACCCGGACTGTCTCGGGGGTCTCCTTGTCTCTGTCTCTCTTTCTCTTGCCCGCCCCCCCCCCCCGAGCCCCCTCCTTCTCGGCCTGGGGCTGGCAGTCTGACCCCTCGGCCTTGGCCCGCAGCTCGGGAAGAGGCGGCAGGAGCAGGAGGCCACGGTGCGAGCTCTCTGGTTCTGGTCCTTCACGCTGCAGGGAAAGGTGGGTGCCCCCGGCCCAAGGCCGTGCTGACCTCCGACCCCGGCCTACCTTGCTTGGCGCTGAGTGGCGGCCTCGCGGGCGGGCTGCCGGCCCTGGGCACTCCGGGCAGCTCGCTTGCCTTTCTTTCCTTAACGACGTTGGCTTTTTTCCCTCCAATTCAAGAAAAGAGTTTTCCACATTCATTTTTGTAAGACTTTGTGCTCCAGATTGCCCTCCCCCTCCCTCTCATCTCCCCTCCCCCTCCCCCTCATCTCCCCCTCCCCCTTTCCTCATTTACCTCTCCCCTCCCCCTCCCTAGACAGCAAGGCTCTGAGGTGGGTGAGACACGGGGGATCCTTTTAAAGGGGCTCCTCATTTGTCCCGTGCACGAGAACAGGCAGACCCCAGGGAGCAGCCCCGAGACGTAGGAGACCGCGCCGGGGTCCCCCGCCGGTCCCACAGCTCCGCTGTCCCCCGCCGGTCCCACAGCTCCGCTCTCCCCAAGTCTCCTGGAAGTGCCCCCCACTCAGGTGCCCAGGGTGCCCCGCTGCCCCCCAGCCCCCTCGGGCCCCTCACTGCGCTCAGGCGGCCGCCTCTCTCCAAGGTCTGGGACGCGTGGCTGGGGTTCGTGCTGGAGCGGAGGAGGAAGAAGGAGCGGCTGGAGCGCGCCGTGCTGGCCTACCACGGCAGCTTGGTTCACGAGGGCGTCACCCGCCTCCTGAGGTTCACGGCTGGCATGAAGAGCTTCCGCGGGCGTCTCCACGCCCGGCAGCAGGCCCAGGTGAGAGCCCGCCTTCTGGAGCGCCCCGATTGGCGGCAAGGCTGGGGCTCAGGGGGTCACTAAGGCCCACCCTGCAAGGTGCCCCAGGGCCCCATCCTGACCTCAGGACCCTGTGTGTGTCCGGCAGATGGCCTTCAACCTGCACCGGGTGGTCCGGCGCTGTGCCACGCTCTGGAAGCACAAAGCCTTGGCCAAGGACTCTCGGGGAGCCTCCTCCCAGAAGAGGGTGACCTTCGAGGTCCCCATCGCCGATGAGCCCCCCGCCGCCAGCGGGGAAGCTGCCCTGGACGTGGAGTGGTCGGGAGCTCCGCGGGGGCCCCGCAAGTATTGGGGCTGTTCCCTTCATTTGGCTTCTGGAGACCCTCACCTCCCTGACCTGTAAGTGCGTGTGCCTTCCTCTGGGCCCTGGGCCTGGCTCGGGTCCAGAGCACCCCCAGGGCACTTGGGGCTCCCTCCTCCCCCGGCCAGGGTGCCTGGCAGGTGCTGTTGGTACCTGTGAGCTGGCTCCAGTGCGGCCCCCTGCCGCCACACGGTGACCTTGGCCCTGTCCCAGCCGCCCCAGAGGTCACTCAGGAGAAGGTCTTCATGCATTAAGTCCGGGCGGGAGCTGCCAAGCAGGGAAGGCCGAACGGGCTTTTTCCTTTGCCCCTCCTGGCCCTCCAGGGTCCAGCCCCCATGGGGGACTGGCGAGCTGGGGCGGTCTGTGTGCCCTGCAGCTGCCACGGAACCGAGTCAGCAAACTGTTACAAAGGGCCTACTGTGCACCAGCATGGCCCCGAGTGTTGGCAAGCCACGGGCCCTGCCCTCGGGCAGCTTACAGCCTAATGCAGACAGGTGGGGCAGAGGGAGGGGGGAGCTGTGCCCTTTGGGCAGAATTGCGCCAGCCACTGGCGCTCCTCAGCAAGCTTGGGCCAGGGCCTCTGGGTAATCTCTCTGTCTGTCTCCCCCCAGGAACGTCATCCGGGCTGTAAGAAAGCCGCCTCGTTGTCCCAGCTTCCTCCTGGACTCTCTGGAGAGGGAGGGCTTGGCTGAGTGCCTGGGGCCTGGGTAAGAGGGGAGCAACCGTGCAGGGGCGGAAACTGAGCCCCCTCAGGAGACGTGGCTCCCCGCTGAGCACCAGGGATGGGGCAGGGCGGAAGGGTCGGCCCAGCTCTGTGCCCGGGGTGCCTGCTGGCATCCCATCTGGCCTTCAGGCATCCCTCTCCACACCTGCCGCTCACTGGGGGCTGCCCTGGCCAGCAGACGGGCATCCGTCCCCTTCCTCCCTCAGCGTGGCCAGTCTGGGGGGTGGGGGGCCGGGGAGAGCAGCCTTCCTATCAGATCCCGAAAGACGGCCCCGGCGTGCCGGGCAGAGGAGGCCGCGGCCGAGAGCCCTGGCAGGAGCGCGCAGCAGAGCGCGGGACTTGTCCGGGTACTTAGCTTGCTTTTAGCTTCTGTCCGGCCAGTTAAATCCAAGCCCAGGCACCTCCCTGGTGGAGGCCAAGGGTCATCGGTCCATCAACAATCAATTCCGGGCAGCCACGTGGCCCGGTGGCCAGAGCGCCGGCCCTGAAGTAGGAGGACCTGAATTCAAATGTGGCCCCGGGCAAAACCCAGTTGTCTCAAAAAACCCAAAAATCAAGCATTTATTAAGCACCAGCTATGTGTGAGGTCTGGATTTGGTCCCCGTCCCCAAAGAATTTAGATTATAGACACTATTAGAGTTCTGCCTCAATCCCTCAATCTGTGAAATGGGGATTAGACCAGTGCTTGCTTCTCGGGCAGCCCTTTGTGCCCCTCTCAGCGCCGCCGTTATCCCCCTGAGGGAAGCCCTTGGGTGTTTGTTCCCACTTTGGGGCTGCATGGAGGGAAGCGGGAGCCTGGAACCTGCTCTTCCTCTCCTTGCAGGCTTTGGCTGGAGTGGCGACTTCCATCTTCTGTCTCCCCTAGTTTAAAAATAATTTTATTTCTTAAAATATTCCCTAATCACATGTAAACAAAGTCAAGAGTTCCTCAAAAGTCGCGTCGGCAAGTGGTCCGAGAGCAACTGAGCATGTGCAGCGATGCCAAACGCTTCTGTAGGTGCCATGCTGCAAAAAAAACTAAAACGGGAAACTGAGGAAGGTCAGAAGCTGGAAAAGGGCCTGACTCGGCACTCAGCCTGGCAGCAGACAGCACTGGCCATCCCTTGGAACTGTCTTGGGTCGTTGCCCGCTCTTGCCCCAGTCCTCCCGGGCTCGCCGTCACTGCCTGCAGGGTTCTCCTGGTTCTGTTCACTTCACTCTGCCTCAGTTGCTCTGAGCCGTCCCGGGTTTTTCTGCCCCCCTGTCTCACTGCCCCCCATGCCTCATTCAGCCTCCCCGGGCGGCGGGCGCGCCCCCAGCTTCCAGCTCTTTGCCGCTATGAGACCTTTGTAGAAACGGGTCCTTGGCCCTTGCTCTCTGGGGCACGGCCCAGCGGGGCTGTTAGTGAGTCAGGAGGCCCCTTGGAAGGAGCGATCGATAAGCGGGAGGTGTCGGGGGGCTGCGCGTGTGGGTCACGTGGGGGCCTGCCCTGGGGAGGAGGGGATAGGCTTTCTCTGCCTGGTCCCAGGAGTGCTGGGAGGGGGGGGCCTGTGACTCTAGCCCCCTGCGGGCACTGCCCCGAGCTGAGCGTGGTGCCCAAGTGGAGAAGCGCAGGGGCCCCTTCCTCCAGGGTTTCCAGGCCGTAGGGCAAGCTACACTGGGGAGCCCTTTGGGTAAGGGCGGGCGGATGTGGACGCTGAGGTGCCCCCTTGCTCAGAGTCTGATTTCGGTAATGATCTGCTGGCTGACTGGCTCTCTGTGTCTCAGGCCCCTCCTCCCTGCCCAGCCCGGCCCCTCTGCCACTCTGCTGGCACCAGGACCCGGCACCAGGACCTACGTGGACCCCGGGAGCCTCCTGAAGGCTGCTGGCCGCAGGCCCCTCCACGCTGAGGCGGCTTCGCCTCCCCCCTGCTCCAGGGAAGGTGGCCCAGACCCTTCGGACAGGGTGAGTTGTTTGAGGGTCCCGTGAGGGTCCCGTTGGCCCCCCTTTGTCCTCCGGGTGTGCAGGGCCGAGCCCCGAGTCTGCCCCACCTCTGCCCACGTGTGCACCACTGGCCTAAATGAGATTTTTCTGAAAGGAACAACAAGCCACAGGCGAATGCTGGAGAGTAATTACACGGGAGCCGGGAAAGTTCGTCCCTCCGCCGAGAGCGGACGCGGCCCTTTGGTCATCCCTGTCCTCGGCCTCCCTTTGGCCTTTCCCCTTCTAACCCCACCCCGCGGCCTGGGGCCCGCTGCTTGGGTCCGTGTGGTCACAGGCCGGGGGGGCTCCCAAACTGGGCAGCTCCGTGGCCTGGGAGCCCGAGGCCTTGTGTCCCCCGGGCGGATGTGGTGCGGAGGGACGTGGCCCGCCCATGGCCCCTCACGGCACCGACCCACAGGAAGGTGGGCAGGTCAGGGACGGCCGGGCCTCAGGAAGGGAACAGACTTTGGATCCTGGGCCTGGTTTGTCAGGGCCGGAGAAGGGGGCGTCTCGCTGCCCCCCTGGGCACCTCCCCTTTCACGGCAGGCGCCGAGCCCTGGGCCAGTGTGCCCTGAGAAGGGGCCACAGCCCGTCTGTCCCAGCACCCGGAGAGGGAGGTCACCCCGTCTGTTTTCCTTGCAGCCTGCAGTTGGCGTGGCTCCCCCTGAGCCGGGCCCCCAGGAGCCTGCGATCGCTGTCGCCTTGACCGGCCGTGTCCAGTCTGGCAGCGCCCTGCTTCCCCCCGAGGCCTCGGTAGGGAGCAAGGGGAGGCTCGGCCTGGGCCTGGGCGCCACAGGTAAGTGCCCTGGGACACGATGGAGGCCTGGGGCTGGGGGAGCTGGGAGTGGCAGCCACGGCCCTCCCCTGGCCTCGGTTCCTCACGCTGGACCTCCCCCGGAACCCTGTGTCTGGGCACCCCAGGTCTGCATGTGGTGGTGCCGGGGACCCCCGTGGTGGCTCGAGGGGCCAGACAGCGGAAGGGCTCTGTGCCCCTCGTGTCAGTGCAGGGGGAGATGAGGGTTTGGCGCCTGCTGCGGCCACTGCAGCGTGTACTCTCCTGGTCATAACCGGAGCGTTTCTGAGGCTGGATTTGAACTCGGGCGCCACAGTGAGCCCCGAGGCCCCACGTCCTGGACCAGGTTTTCTGGACAGGCTCCGAGCCCTGAGAAAGGCCGGGGAGCCTGGTACGCCTCATTGGGGGAACTGGAAGTCAGGAATGAACTTGGGGTTCCCAGGCAGCTCGGCACCTCCTTCTCCTCCTCAGGGGGCACCGGGACCGATGCAGGGAGAAGGACGCTGGGCATCCTGGCAGATGGCGGAGAGCTCGAGGCCGAGCTCGAGGAGATCCAGGATAAGCTGCTCAGTTACCAGGCCAAGAAGCAGAGCCTCAGGTGGGCCCCGTGGGCGGCACCCCCACAGCCTTTCTCTGCCCACCTTTGGCTGTGCCCCTTTAGTCACCACCAATCAGCTGGTGAGGGCCACCTGACAGGCCCCTGCCCCAGTCACCCTCCTACCCTCACCCCTCTGCTTAAGACCCTCAAGGGGCTCCCTGGGCTGGGGACAGACGGGCTCTGCCGAGAGCAGCCCACAGCCTCCCTGGCACGTCCTGGCCGGCCCTCCTGCCGCCCTCCCGCCTTCCCAGACTTTGCCCCCTGAATGCCAGCTCAGCCAGATGGGATAGGAGAACCCTGGCACAGAGGTGGAGCAGCCAGTGTTCAGGGGCATCCCATAATCCTTCTTGGAGGTCAGGGCGGTGTGGCTTAGGGGGAAGGTGCCCCCGTGCACCCCAGGCAGCAGAGCCCCAGTGGGAGAGCAGCGGCCTTTGAGGCCCAGGCAGGACGAGAGAGGAGGTGGGGCCGGCCTCTGGAGCGGGGCCGGCGTGGGCCACCTCTCGGGTGACGCATCCTCATCCAGGCTGCCGCGTGAGCCTCCCATCCACCACTCGTGCTTTATCCTTCCTGCTGTATTTTCAGCCACCACTAGGGGTTAAGTGGGGATGGTTTGGTGACGGCAGCTTCACGTGGTACCCAGGGTCCGAAAGGGCCGTTCCCTCCTCGTCTGTTTGTCTTCCTCTTGGTCTCTTCTCTCGACACCTAGATCTTTTGTTTTTCCAAATGAGCTTTGTTACTATTTTATAAAATCCTGTAACATAGTCTTTCGATAACTTGGTTACAGCATCACAAAGGTAAACTTGCTCTGGGTAGTATGAGAAATGTCAGTATGCTGGCATCACCCAGCCAGGAGCACCGAGTGCTCCTCCTGCTGCTTTTGTGTACGTCTCGCGTGCTTTGGGCCATTGATCCCCGGATGCTTCACACCTCCTGTAGTTACTTGGGATGGGGTTTCTCTTCCTGCCCCTTGGGGTTTGTCACCGTTTTTAAAGATTTATTTTGTGGCCTGCACTTTGCTGATGCCAGTGCCCGTCAGCGCCTGATGATTCCCTAGGCTTTTCCCCGGGCCTGTTGCAATATGAGCAGTTTTAGGTCCTCTTTCCCTTCCTTTCTCTTATTTCTGCTCACGTTTCCAAAACTATATAAAATAAAGTGAGGAGGATGGGGATCCTTGCTTCATTTTCGTATCTATTAGAAAAGGTTCTAAGATGGGGCAGCTAGGTGGCACTGTAGTGGATAAAGCCCCAACCCTATTTAGTCAGGAGGACCTGAGTTCAAATCTAACCTCAGACACTTAACATTCCCTAGCTGTGTGATCCTGGGCAAGTCATTTAACCCCAATTGCCTCAAAAAAAAAAAAAAAAAAAAAAAAAGGTTCTAAGATGTACCCATTGCATGTGATGCTTGCTTTTGGTTTTAGAGATGCTTTTTATGATAGTAAAAAAGGACTTTCTGGGCTTATGCTTGGCAGGATTTTTAGCATAAAAGGAGGCTGTACTTTATCCAAGGCTTTTTCTCCATCTCTTGAGACGATCCTATAGTTTAAATAGGATTCATTGGGTTGTTTACCATCCCATCCAGGCAGAACAAAAGGTTTCTTCGGATAAGTTTATTTAGTGATAATTTATTTGGCAAGATTTGGGGGTCAGTATTCCTTCATGATCTCGACCAGTCATCTTCTGTTTTATTTGGCCAGGTTAAGGTTTTGTTTCCTAAAAGGGTTCTTCTGGTAGGGCACTTTCCTTCCCAGTTTTCAAGGGGTGCTCCCTCACCAGCGCTGCCCCTAGAGTACCCTTGTGCTCCCATACCCTCCCAGGGCACTTGCCCCATTTTGGATTCACCGTTGTTTGCGGTGGTGGCTGGTGGTCGGCGCCGTCTCCCTCCACAGCTGCCTCTGGAAGCCGAGATGAGGATGGTCAGTGCTTGGACACAGCAGCCTGGCTGTGCGTGCTCATCTGGAAAGTGGGGCAGTCCCAGCCTCTCAATATGGGTTCATTGGGGTGAATCCCTTTTGGGAAGATGTCTCCCCATCCCCACTCAGGGCAGCAGGGGGTGGGCTGTGGGAATTCAGAGCTCTCCCCCTAACTAACTGCTTTCTGTGTGAAATGCAGAGCACAGAGACCTGGGTTCAGGTCCTGACTGTTAAATAAATGCTTGAACCCTATTGGTTCCCCTCAGAACAAACACCTGGGACTCCTTCCAGTTGTCCTCACGGGGGCTGGATTCTTGAGGGGCAGAATGAGGAGTCCCTGGTTTCTTGGAGGGGAAGGCCTTCCTTTCCCAGGCCCTACATCTCTCTCTCTGGTGGCCGTGCCAGGTCCTGGCAGAGACAGGCGAGCAGCCTCAGGAAGTGGCTGGAGCTGAGTGTGGGGGACCCCCGGCCGGAGGAGGCGGTGGCAGAATTGCAGGTTCAGCTGGAGCTTCAGCAGGTACGGTCTGACCCGGGCCCGGGCCCACAGATGCCGTGGGGCCGGGACTAGTACAAGCCGTGGGCCGGGGCCCACCCGCCTGCTTCCTCTTCACAGGTGGAAGAGCAGATCAGCCGCCTCACGGAGCAGCTTCGAACGGAGCGGCAGCAGGTGCGGCGCAACGTGGCCCGCATCCGGGCCCTGAGGGCCGCCGTCTTGTAGCTTCAGGTGCTCCTGGGCATGTGACTCCCTTTCCCCTCCCCCATTCATCACACTGGCCAGATTTGGGGTGACTGTAAGAAAGGGGGCCCACACGGAGCAGTTTGCAATGTAATCGTTTTTATTGGAAAATGTTTCAATTAAATGAGAGAGCGTTCCCTAAGTCTCTGCCGGCGTACAAAAATACTGCGCTACTGATACAGTGGAAGAGTCAATGGCTTCTCCTGGCAGGAGAATTTCCCAGCGTCCCCAAGCCCCCGCCCCTCAAACAGCGGGCCGGGGGCAGGACCTCCTCCTGCCTCTTTCAACCCGGCCGATTGAAATCAAGAGCATGACCTTTCTCTCCCCGGGCTGCGCCCGCTCCCCACTACCAAGGTGGGGGGCCTCTCTGGGCCCCTTTCAAGTAGCAAACAGCTGCTCCCCCACTGGGGGCAGGGCGCGTGCACTCACGCCGATTCAGGTGGGCTTGAGAAAACTTTCTCGCACGTCTGGACTAAGGGCCAGGGGTGATCGCGAGGGGAGTCGGGTGGGCGGGCCCCCTCGCCCTGGCCGGCCCGCTTGGGGTTCCCTTGGTACACCTGCTCAGCCGTGACCCTCCCTTTGATGTCCTAAGGCCAAGAAGGCCTCTACTTTAGAGGTCGGCCATCCGACCTCCGCCCCAGAGGCTAGGGTAGGGTTCTCGTGCACAGCTGCCCGTCACCCAGACACACAAATGAGTTGGAAACAGAGGAGAGAAGTTCCCAGGAGTCAGTGCAAAGGAAGATTTGGCTTCCCCTCCCCCCCAATGCTTCCAAAGTAAGTAAATTTAAAGAAACAAAAACAAATTAATGGGGGGGGGGGCTCAAGGCGCTGACTTTTGGTCCACAGTCAATGCTGGAAGCATTTCACCCCATGTACCACCAAGCAGCCTCTCCGGGAGCCCTGGGGGGATGGGGGTGGGGGGTTGGGTTTGGGCCAGAGCAGGGCCTGCCTCGAACCCGGAGGATGTGGGGGAACACAGGGATTAAGGCCTGAAGAGATCCAGGAAATCGGAGTCTTTATTGGGAGGAGGCTGACAGCGGGCCACAGCCCACAATGGCCACTAACGGAAAGAGAAGGAAAACGTCAACCGCCTTGGAAAGAAAACCGCCACCCATGGAACCCGACGCGGGCCAGACCCAGCACTGCCGGGTGTCACATCGGCGCAGAATCCGGAAATCCACCCGAGCTCCCCGGGCCCGCCCGGCCGTGGGGCAGAGAGCAGGGCCGAGGCCGGCTCCCTGCCTCCCTGCCTCCTCAGAGGCTCGCCCAAGACCAGCCAGGCCCCCGGCGGCTTCCCGGCACCGTCCAAAGCCTGGGACCTGGAGGGGTCTCCCGGGTGCATCCGCCTTGAGGCGGAGAGGCCGGCCTAGAGGGAGCCCAGGGCCTCCCCAAAGCGAATCTTCTGGCCCGGCTTCAGGTGGAAGTTGAAGTCCTTGGGGGCCTCGAAGATGAGGACGATGGTGGAGCCCAGGTTGAACTCCCCCAGGTGCTCCCCCTTCCTCATGGGGATGCCCTCCTTGTTGCTATGCGTGATGAAGCTGAAGTCGTTGTAGGAGCCCTTGTTGTACCTGGGACTGTTGGTGTGGAGGTCCTGGAGGGGGGCAAGGAGAGTAAGGCCTCCGGAGTGAGCCGAGGTCACCAGGGGCTCGCGCCCCCCCCCCCCC
>JAJPUD010016372.1:0-19045 GCA_023553655.1 Myrmecobius fasciatus | reverse complement strand
ACGGAGGTCAGCCGCGGGACAGCCACAGGTCCCCTCCTGGCCGTCCTCCCCCTGACTTTTCAGTCTGATGTTTGTCGAAGCATGGGGGTGGCCTCCGGGCCCCAGGCTGGAGACGCCCCGACCCCCCAAGTTTTGTGATGTGGATAGAGCAGGATCTCTCGGGGGCCTCGGAGGGCAGACGGCCCCTTCCCTGCCCTGCCCTGCCCTGCCCTGCCCGGGAAGACTGAGTAGGGCTGAGGGGAAGGAGCCCTGGGCCTGGGCTCAGACCCAGTGACCTCTGGGCGTCTGCCTTTCCAAGACATGAGGACCGAGGTCGGAGCAGGAGCCCACGGACCCAGAGCTGGGCTGGAGTCTGACCTTGGCAGGCTCGGCCGGCCCCCTGGCACCCCGACGTCTGCATCCTTCCTTGGGGATCACTACTACATCCCGCCGGCCTCAGAGGCATCTGATTCTAACTAAACAGTGAAGGGGCGCTGAAGGCAGGGTGGGTCCCCGGCGTCTGGGAGGGCCATTTCCCATATGGGAATGACGCGTCAGAGGAGGCAGACCCTCCAGGCTGGGGTCCTCATCTCCCCCCCTTGGGCCCTCTCCCAACTCGGCCTCCATGATGGGAGTGCCTGCCCCCTTGGTTCGGAAGCCTGTGTGTCCCAGTCCTAAGAGACTTGTTCCCCTGGGCCCGTGTCCGGTCATGTCCAGTGGGGCAGGGCACGACCTCAGTGCTGGGTCCCAGCCACCTCCATGAGGGGAAGGACACATGCTACGGCTCCCAACCCCAGCCAGCCCAGGAGCAGCAAGGAAGGAGAGCTAAGAGCTCGGACACCAGCCCGAGAGCCTTTTGTCCGCTACCCAGAGGGCCCTGACGTCCTGGGGCCCCGTCCCTGGGGGTCCCACCAGCTGGGGAGGGGAGGTGGGAGGGAGGCAGATGACAAAGGGAGCCCTGGCCATGGAGGGTCATGTAGCTTTGGTCACTCAGGCCCCAAGCACGCGGCTCTGAGCTGGCTGGGCGTCCCCTCACACACGCACACTCCTGCCCTCTCCCTCCCCACCCGCAGGAGGGTCTGCTCGGGGGCCGCCTCTCGGCCCCCGCCCGGCGCCCCCACTTACCCTGCTCACGGGCCTCCATCCTACCCTGCTCAGAGGCTTAAGGGCACCGAAAGGCAGCAGGTAATAGAGGATTGAGAGAGGCCAGGAGCGGAGTTTCAGAGCCGGCCTAGACATACAGCTGAGCTGGCCCAACCTTCGCCTCAGGGCCAGCTGGGGGAATTGCAACCTGTGGATCACATACAGGGACACAGATGAAGGCCCGGGGCCTGGGGCCCGCCCTGCCAGTCAGCCTCTCGCTGAAGTCCTTCCAGAGCCAGGCCAGAAAGCTGCCCCGGAGCCTCCTGGGAGCTGCGGCTCCACCAACCACACTTTACTTCCAGCTCCGGGAGGGACCTGAGCAGCCAGTATTTGCGGCGGGCCCCCTGCCTCTGTAGAAAGAGGGATGGCCGGTCCTGGGGTCCTAGGGGCAGCTCTTCTCGCTGGCCCTCGGGGAGGCCAGAGGTGGGAGCATCCCTTTCCTTCAGAAAGCCCCTGCAAGCTCACTGACACCCTGCGAATAAGGCCCCGTACACGGCACCCCCATTGAGCAGCGCAGTGAAGGCGCAGGTACGGATCTCCAAGCACAAAGGGGAGGCTACCCCACCAGCCGGGAGGCCTCCAGCAGCCCTGGGGCTCTCAGGCATGGGAAAGGCTGTCCCATTAGCAGGTGGCCCTTCCCGAATCTGGGCCATCCAGCCTCGGGGAGGGCCGGGGATTCCCCGAGACGCCTGGCGCTGCCGGCCGAGTTCTCGGAGACCGTTCCGATCGTCCCCTCCAGCTCTCCTTGTGGACAGGGTCCCCGCCTGCCTAGTCCCGCCCCAAGTGTGGAGAGAAGCCATGGGGGTCAGTCAGCGCGAGACGAGCTGTCTCCTGTCCCCACGAGCCCCGGGGCTGTGAAGCCTCCCATGGACCCTGACCGCGGAGCTGGGAGCAACTCGCGCTTCTCTGAGCTCCGGTGTCCTACGCAGGAAATAAGCCTGAGAGATTAGGCTGGGCTGCTTGTCTCCCTGGACTCCCTGGGGGCTGTGCCAGCTTTAAAGTGCCCCGGGACCTGAAGTCTGGCCCAGGACGAGCAGGGGCTTCCGGAGGCCCCCAGGGGTGCCGGCCACTCGGCCCAGAAGCTGCAAGGGGAGAGCGCCCTGGGCCTCCCCGCTCCATCCCTCATCGCCTCCTCTATCAGCGAAGACGGACTGGGCCGGATGCTTCCGAGGACCCCGGCGAGCCCCAAGGAAACTAAGCTTTCGCTTCCCGGGGGGGGAGGCCGGGTTGCCCATTCGGGGATTGGACCGACTCCAAGAAGGAAAAACAGGTCGGGCCGACTGCAGAGTCAGCGGAGGGGAGGCTGCTCCTGCCCCCCCTCCCCCGGGGCCTTCCCCGGCTCCCGCGGGTCTGGGGGGGGGCCGCCCGGCAGCTCGTTCTCCAAGGCTCCCGCGGCCTCCTCCCTCCTCCCTCCTCCCTCCTCCCCTCTCACTGCAGAGGATAACGGACCAATCCCCGCAGAGCTGCATCTTGGCAACCTGCTCCGAACCCCCCTTCCCACATCTCCACGTTCTTCCCCTTCTGGGCTCCTTTCCCAGGGCAGAAGGTTGGGGAGGGGGGAGAGGGAAGGGTCCCATCGCCGGCCCCCCGGCCCCCCTTCCCTCTGTCCCCATGCAGAAACACCGGACGGTACCTGAAGCGGGCTCTCCTACTGGGTGCGCCCCCGGCCAAGGCCGGCGGGCCGGGCCCCTCCGGCCGTGGGGGCCGCCGCTCCCCAGCCCCGCTGCTGCAGTTCCCCGCGCGCGGCCTCCGGACATGAATTTGAACTTTGTGGAGGTTGTAGCAAGAGGGAGGAGGGTTAGATAAAGCTTTAGAGCATCTCACCATTTCCCCTTGTGCAGCTCTGCTCCCTGCAAGGTGCTCGACTGACACATCATCGGCCCCAGGGCTCAGCGTGGCCCTCCTCGCCTCGGCGCCTTCTTCTCCCCTCCCCCAGCGGGGGGGGGGGGAGAGCTCGCTGGCCACGGCTCCTAAGGCCCCCGCTCCATCGGGCAGCTCGCCGGCAGGTCGGCTGCGGGGCTCCCGGCTAGTGCAAACAAACAGGCACCCGGTGACCCGGCCGCCCGCCGCGCCCCGGCCGGCCCCATGCCCCTCCGGCGCTCCCGCTGCAGCCAGCTGGCCCCGACGCTCTCCCCGGAGCCAACCCCGGAGCCAACCCGAGGGAAGGAGAGGGGAGGGGGGGCGCGGGAGGAGGGGAGAGCGCGGACTCCATGCCCGATTCTGCACTGCAGCGGCGGAGCCGGGCACCCCCCCCAGCCCCCCCTGTGCGCTTCTACCAAGAGCTCTCTGAGCTCACACTAGATGAGATGGGGGGGGTGAGGGGTCAGGTGTAGCTGGCACGACTGGGGTAACGGGAAGAAGGCCAGGAGGAGCTTCCTGACACATGGAGCTGTCCAGCAGCCGACTGGCCGGCTAGGGCAGGTAGTGAGCTCCCTGTCACTGAAGGCATTCCCCGACAAGACCTCCGGGGTGCCAGCCTCAGACCCGAGGTGACCCTGGACCAGTCACTTAACCCCCATCGGCCCCAAAGTTTCCTCCTCCTTCCCTCCCGAGGCCGCCTGGGACAGAGTAGGGGTTCCGCTACAGAGCTCCCCCCAAGACGACCCACAGAGGGTTGGGGGGGAAAGGCCCAGCGGTGGAGAGCTCTCACAACGGAGGCTTCTCTTCCTCCCACCCCGGAGTCCTGGCCCTGAGCTAGGCGGGCCAAGCTCCCCCACCAGAGGAAGGGAGGCCCCTCTAGGGCCAAGGCCATAAGCCAGGGGCCCAGAGGCCGGCCAACTCTGTGGCCGGGGGCTCCAGGGCGGCTCGGACCGGTGGGCTGGGCCCCGGGAGCTCCACTGCCTTCGCCGGCCCTTAGTTCCATGCCTGGCAGCTTGAGGCTTATGGGAGCTTCCCCCTCTCCCCCCCCCATTGCGCTCTCCCTTCTGGGGACCTTGTCACCTCCCTAATCCTGGGCACTGGGTCAATAACAGCTTTGGCCTTCCCTGCATGGAGCTTCCCTCCCTCTCGCATCAGCAGTGGCAGTGGGGCAGCCCCGTGTATGGCTGGGACCTGGAAAATGGCTCCTGGGCCTCCCCATTTGAGCCTCCTTTGGAGACCCGCACCCACCAGGGGACACCAGCCCTGCAAGGACGAGGGGGACCCTCCAAGAAGGGGCAGCCTGGCTACTGGGTGAAGCGCAGGGAGGAAGGCCTGGAGAGCTGCGCCCCCGCCTCCTCACAGCCCTCCAGGAAGAGCTGCCCCCCAGTCCCCCAGGCCTCTAAGAAAGCGAGCTCCCCGGGCTCCGGGGGAAAGCTGTGGCCGAGCCAGCCCCCTTCCCAAAGATCTGGGACTGAGCGGGGGGGGGGGGGGGGGGGGCGGGGCCCCCCCCCCCCCCCCCCCCGTTGTGCGGGGGGGGGGGGGGGGGGGGGGGGGGGGGAGGCCGGGCTCCCCCCGCTCCACCAGCTGTTCTTCCAGGCAGGATCCCTCCTCGGGGCATCACTAACTGGCGCCATCCCACTGACCTCGTTAGACACTCTCCAGGGCACAGCCGCCACGCCGCCCCTCCGCACCCACACTACACGGCCCGACACGCCACCCTGGCAGTTCGGAGGGACAGAGAGCGGGGCTCCCACCTTCCCCAAGCGCTCACACGCCGGCCTCTGGGGCAGGGCACTCTCCCAGGCTCCCAGAAGGCTCGGGGAGCTCTCCGGGTCTGCCTGGCCCCTCACCGCCGCCCTGGGAGGACAGGCTGTCCAGGTACCCATTCAGGCAGAGGAGGAACTAAGGCCCACCTCAGTTAAGGGACAAGCGGGGGGGGAGGGGAGGCTGCCAGCAGACTCGGCTGGGCCCCTGGGCCTGTCCCCAAGGCTCCATCTGGGCCCAGAGCTCCGGGCACAGGAGGTGTATCCTGTGCTGGCAATGGGTTCCCTGGTGATTCCCTTGGGCAGAGGCAGAAAAGGGGAGAAACTCGGGGGAACTTTGGGGGGTGCTGCTTGGCCCCTCTTTTCCCATGGGCCCACCCCTCCAATTGAAAGAAGCAGAGACAGAGGGAGGGAGGGAAAGCTCCCGGCCCTGGGCTCCCCGGAGACAGCCAGGCTGGGGAAGGCCCCCTGACTCCCAGCTGCAGGGAGGAACTCAAAGGGAGGCCTTCCTGGGGGGCCCAGGAAATCCCCAAGGGCCAAAGCACTGCCCTTCCCATGGGGGGCTTCCCTGGGGGCCTCAGGGGACCCCAGGCCTGAGGATTTACAGGTCAGGATTACAGGTTGGAGAGGCCTTAAACCAGGCTCCAGGACCGCCCCCCCACAAAGTGGGAGCCCTTGGGGCGCACCCCTGTGGGGCGGGCTGCTGCTTTCTCCCCTACTGCTTCTGGTCCCAACAAGCTGCCTTCCAAGCAGGTCCCTGGGGTGCTCCCAGGGGGCCAATACACAACACGGAAGCTGTGGGCCTCCCGGGGAACCCAGCGGGGGGCAGTGACGTTCATTCAGAGACCCCCTCGGAGGAGGGGGATCCAAGGGGGCCCCACTGAGCTTCTGCCCAGACACGGAATCACCATCACTTTACAGGAGGAGGGACCCCAAGAATGCCCAAGCCCGGCCTGCACCTGGGCCCGGATCCTCCCTCCAAGCACCCACAAAGGAGCGCCCCTCTCCGGGCTGGCTGTCCCATCTGCGCCCACCTCCGGGTACCTGGTTTCTGCTGATGGCGCGCTCGCCCAGGCGGTGAGTCAGAAGGGGTCCCCTCAGCAGACCAGAACATGGCCAACAAGCCCCTGAGCCCGCCTATCCATCCTCCCCAGACAAGCGCCGGGTTCTCCGGGCTTCCTTTCCTCTGGGGGAGCGAGCGAAGCCGCCGCTCCCAGGAAGGGTCACCTCCCCCCTGACCACCTCACCTCCTGTCTCGGCCCCCTATCTGCCAGCCCCGGCTCCCCAAACCCGCGGGCCGTGCCCCCAAACCAACTCCACCATGCCTGGAAGGGAGAGCGGCCGCCACCAGGAAGTCTGTCAGGAGGAGCCCCCGATGTCCCAAGTCAGAACAGCTCGAGGGGCACCAGCCAAGGGCCTCGGCCGGCTCTGGAGGGGGCGAGCCTCCTGGAGGCGGGCACGCACTGGGGGGCTGGGGAAGCCATGGGTCCTCTGGGCTGGTCTCTCCTCTGCTGGGGGAGTGGAACATTCCAACTGATGACCGGGAGAGGCTGGCCGGGGGAGAAGGGTGCCAGGGGAGGGGGTTAGGCTGCCACCCCGGCCTGCATTTCTCCCCTTACACTGTTTCTGCCCTGAAGCCCAGGGAACCCGGGCCTGCAGGTGGAGGAGGGGGAAGATGTGGCCCGCAGCAGTGTCAGCGCCCAGCCTCTGGGTGCCCAGATCCCCGGCCACTGGGCTGAAAGGCCGGCCCGAGGGTGCTCGGGGGTCCCCTCTCCCAGGCTGGCTCTTCCACTCCAATCCCAGACTCACCAAAGCAACGAGTGAAAGGGGAAAACCGGGGAGGCCCGATGCCAGGGGTGCCAGTGTGCCCTGCTGCTGGGCACACAGGGCTAGAGCGGGGCTCCGGGGCCCATGGGAGGAGCCAGCCAAAGCCTGGGGAAGGGGCAGAGCCCCGAACTTTCTAAGTGCCCGCAAACCCTTTGCCTGCTCCCTGGCAGTCACTTGGTGAGCCACAAAGAGGCGGGAGGTGGGAGGAGGGCGGGAGCCACCTGATTACTGCCCATCCACTAACCCCGGAGGGGGGGCAGGGGGGGGACACAAAGGAAATGATCCTGAAGAAAGAAATGAGAACAGCCTGCTGCCCTGGGCATGGCGCTGCCACCCAGGAGAGAACCCACTGCTCCCCACGGCTCTTACCCTGGGGGAGGGGCCGGCCTCCCCCCAACCCCCAAACCAGCCCCTGCCTAGCTTCCGGAGGCCGAGGGAGGGGGAGGGAGGGGAAGGCGGCCAGAACCGGCCAGGACAGCCCTGGGGGAAGGAGGGATTGAGACCGACCGGGGAAGTCCCAGGCTGGGCTGGGCCCCTGGCCCCGTGGCCAGCCCGGCAGGCAGGGGAGACCCCGGCCTGCCCCCCAATTCCAGGTGTGCTCCCGTAGGCCCCGGATCCTGGCCCCCCTCCCCCACCAGGGTTTCCCAGCCCCGAAAGCCACCCCCATTCTCAAGTGGACAAAGCGGCGCTCCCCCCACCCCCACTCCCAGCCGGGGGCCCAGAGGCCATCCCGGCAGCTGCTCACTCTCACAGGCGGGGGCAGGTGCTCCTGGGGTCCCTCTCCCAGCTCCGGCCAGGGGCGGCCCCCCTCTGGTCCTCAGGTTGCAGCCCTTCAGGCCGGATGGGCTCCCCCTACTCCCAGCCTCTCCTCTTTCCTCTTTAAGGGGTGGAGCCCAGGGCGGGCAGAGGAGGGAAAGTGAGGAGGGGACTGGGCCGCGACGTCACCACCTTAGCCCCTCCCTGCCGGCCACTTCCCAGGAAAGCCAGCCTGGCCAGAGGTCGCCTCAGGCCCAGGGAGGGCCCAGCGGCTCTCAGCAACCCATTTCACAGGAGACAAAACTGAGGGTTTGGCAGGCTGGAGCCCTTCCCCTTCTAGACAAGGAAGCTGAGGCGCCTTGGGGAAGGGGGTTCCCGGGTGGCCCCCACTGAGAGGCAAGGGCCCCAGAGAAGGGAGGCAAGGAGGAAGGAAAGGGCAGGCGGCTGCTCCAGCCCAGAAAGGGGAAGACACTTCCCCAAGGTCACACGGCGATTGGTCATTCCACGCTGTTATCGGTGCCACTGCACCCCACAATTCTCCCCTTTGGCAGCCCACCCTATGACTCCCCCCCTCACAATAAAAGACCTGGAAAAACCGACGTCAGTGGCTCCTTTCTTAGCAGCCAACAAACAGCTGATGGAAGGGTCTCAACCAAAGTCAAAACGCCTTGCCAGGCCACACTGGGCAGTACCTGGGGAGGGGGCAGCAGTCAGGGAGATGGCAGTGCCAGGGAGGGGGTGCCACCCGCGATCACGCCCATCTGCCCACCCTTCCTGAGTGACTGCAGCAGACGGCAGAGGCTGGCCTTGGGAGGAGCTGGGTTCAAACCCCACCGGGCACACTTACTAGTGGAGAGCTCCTCTGTAAAAGGAAGGAGCTGAATGCCAAGGGCTGGGTGGTTCTAGGGCCAGGCCTTCATCCTGGCACAGCGCTGGGGTGGCTACAGGCCCTGCCAGCTCCAGCCCGCCCATTTCTGTAACTGTCAGCCTAACCCTCCGCCCCCTCCCCATCCCTCTTTGATCTCTGCCCACGTCTTCCTTCTCTGGGGGGAGCGGTGAACTAGCTCAGTCTTCCTGGAAAATAATCTGTGCCCAGAAAGTCACTAAATCACCCGTGGCCTTTGACCCAGCATCCTGCTGCCAGGCCCACCCCCATGTACAGAGGCGCTCAAAGGGTGGAAGGAACAGCAATGAAGGGGATGCCCGCCACTGGGGCACCACGGGCGAATGAGAAAGAACCTTCCTGCGATGGCAGAAATGACAAAAAGGCTCCGGCTGAGAGAAATCCGGGAAGATCGGATGCAGAATGGGCCGAGAACTCTGCCCAGAGACTGGGGGGACCGCAGAGCCCCTCTGAGGAAGCGCAGGGCTCAGAGGGGATGGATCCAGCTCAGAGCCCAGAGCCCACAGGAGAAAGGAGAGAGAAAATCAATGGATGCTAATTGATCATAAAAAAGGAAGTCCCGCTGAAAATGAAAATGAAATGAATGGCAGGCTGTGCGATCCTCCAGGGGCCTGCTCAAGTACCACTTCCTCCTCCAGGAAGTCTTCCCAAACCACACTGCCCTAGCCACTGTTTTTTTTGGTCCAATTTTATTTTCACCTCTGAATTCTCTCCCTCCTTCACACTGAGAAAGCGAGAACAGAAATCATTACAAAGACAGGCAAGCAAAACGGAGTCCTGCATTAGCCGTGCCCCAGACCCCGCGATGTGCCCGAGTCCGTCGGCTCTGCTTGTGAGTGGCGGCACACTGTGGCACAGGTCCTCCGGAACCAAACTTGGTCACCTGTTCCCCCGAGTCTTTATAATGTTGTTCCCGTGTGGATTATTCTCCTGGTTCTGCTCCTTGCACATGGCAATTTGCCCAAGTCCAGGCTTTCCTGAAACCATCCTCTTACTCATTTCTCCCGGCTCACACGCATGGCCACGCGCGGCCAGCCCCCAACTGATGTACATCAGGTTCCAATTCTTTGTTGCCAGGAAAATAGCTGCTATCAGTATTGCCGTACAGCCTCTCGGATTGGCTGAGATGACAGGGAAAGAGAATGAGAAATGTTGGAGGGGAAGACTGGGCCCCTGATGCATTGTTGGTGGAACTGTGAATGGATCCAACCATTCTGGAGAGCAATCTGGAACTATGCCAAAAGGGCCATCAAACTGGGCATCCCCTTTGACCCAGCAGTGCCATTCCTGAGTCTGTATCCCAAGGAAATCTTAAAGGAGGGAAAGGGCCCCACATGTGCACAATGTTTGCGGCAGCCCTTTTTGTAGTGGCAAGAAACTGGAAAAGGAGTGGCTGCCCATCAGCTGGGGAACGGAGGAACAAGCTCTGGTACGTGAAGGTAATGGAATATTATTGTTCTATAAAAATGAGGAACAAGCTGATTTTAGAAAAGCCTGGAAAGAGTTACACGAACGAGCAAAACAAGCAGAACCAGGAATACAGTGTACACAGTAATGGCAAGACTGCAATCACCAACCATGACAGACTCGGTTCTTCTCCTGGTTCAGTGAGCCAAGGCAATGCTACTACGCTTGAGACAGAAAATCCATCCGCATCCAGAGAAAGACCTAAATCGGCACATGTGGCGTTCCCTTCTTTTTTTCTGGCTTTTAGTCTCTCTTCCGTAGTTTTTCCCTCTTGCTCTGATTTTTCTCTCCCAATATGATTCCTAAAGCAAGGTGTGTTAAAAAATAAATAAGTAAAAATAAAACACAAATTTATGTACTTGGGGGTCTTTTTGCTCTTTCTTTGATCTCTTTAGCACACAAGACCTAGAGGTGATGATGTAGCTGGATTAAAGGGTATAAACGCTTTAATAGCTTGCCGGGCTATCCATAGTTACATGCGGTTCTTTTCAATCATTTTTGTCATGCCCGACTCTGTGATCCCATTTGGGGTTTTCTTGGCAGAGGTATTGGAGGGGTTGGCCATTTCCTTCTCCAGCCCATTTTGCAGATAAAGAAACTGAGGCAAACCTAGTGACTCGCTCAGGGTCCCACAACCAGGAACTGTCTGAGGAGGGTCTTCCTGTCTGTGCCATCTGCCTTCAAGTCCCAACTGAAATCCCAGCTCCTACAGGAAGCCTTCCAGGGCTGTCCCTCAAGTTAACCATTTCCCATTTCTCCCGTATACAGCTTGCTGTTTGTCCCATTGGACCGTAAGCGCCTTGAGGGCAGACTCTGTAGTGTGGTAAATGTACCTGGTCTCCTCAGGGATGCCTCAGTGTCCCCACACTGCTGGGAGGAGGAGGGCCCATGGAGCCACAGCCAAGAGGCTCCAGTGAGAAAACCAATGGCGGCCCATCCTCCCATGGCAGGAGCATTGGTCCCACGGCCGTAGCTCCTTCCCAGCCACGTGACGGCCCAGGAGAAGGCGCGAATGCTCAAATGCTCGGTGGAACAAAGACAGAAACGCAGCAGCAGAGAACTGGCACAGGGCAAAGATCCCTGCCTGCTCCCAGGGCCCCTCAGGCCCTGTGACCCCATGTGGTCAGTTAGCCAGTCCCTGACCTCTGTGGAGCCGTGGGGCCCAGGTCCTGATTTCCAAAAGCAGCAGGAGGTGGAGTCTGCAAAAGCCAGCCACCCCCCCCCCAGCTTGTGCCCTCTCTCGTCTGGGCAAATCTCCCATTGGTGAGGGGGCTCCTTGGGAGCAGGGATGTCTCTGGCCTTTCTTTATTTGGCCAGCACTTGGCACAGAGTCCAGCAAAGAGTAGGGGCTTAATAAATAATTACTGACTGACTTATGAACTGCAGTCACACCGGGAGTCGGCATGAACTTGGCGTCGGTCTCAGGTAAAGTTTAAATGTTTTTGGGGGGATGGGGACCTGACTCCCTAGGTCAGGTCATCCAGCCAGGAGGCATCTGAGGAGATCTGAGCCCGGGGCCGCCCCGAGGAGCTTTGCAGGGAAGCCACTAAAGTCTGGGGACTTGAACCTGTGCCTTCCCAGTACCTGACAATGATGACATTGCCAACAGAGGACACTGGAAGCCTGAGAAAGGGGAATGGCCGGCCTCCAGAGCAGCTTTTGCCGGGCTGACAAAGCTCATTTCTCGGCCTGGGGGGGCCTGACAAAGGGTCTTCTGGGATGCTTTGCAGAAATGCAGGGGGAGCAACCGCAGAGTTGGATAGGTTCCGAGCTGTGCGGAAGGTCCCGTCCAGGAGTGGAGGGGAGAGGCACGATGCCCACCCGAAGATGCTCCCCACAAGGCCTTCCCTTCCCTTCAGTCATCCTCCATGGAGCTCCCCTCCCCCGTCAGGCCCTTTTCTGCTTCCATGACCAGGTGGTGTTCTCCCTTTGGTGTCCGCCTGACCCGCCTCCAAGGAGCTGCAGAGCGCCCTGCAGCCTCACCCCACTGACTGTCCGGGCAGACCAGAGCAGCCAAAGAGCCTGATACCCTGCAGTGAGTTGGGGGAGGGGGTCTACCCCAGGCGTGTAAAGACCTCTGGAATGGGCAGAGGAGAACAACTAGTTCCAAGGACCACGAGGACGGCCGGAGCAGGGGCTGGGGAGCGCCTGGAGCTCGGTCAGCCATCCCAGACACCAAGGACATCTTGAGTCACCGCCGGTCATCTGGACAGCGGCGACTCTGACGGCTTCCCACCACTCTGCCTGACTGAAATGAGATCTACGCACAAATCAGACATCACCGAGACAAGCTGCGTCTCTAACCCTAAAGGCTAGAATGGAAGCCGCTCCCTCGCGCTCTGGCTGCCCAGGGCAGGCGCTCACTGCTGCCGGGCTTGCGGGATGCCCGGATCGGGCGGGTCTCCTTCCCGAGTTTTGTTTGCCTGCCACCTTTATCGAGGGCAGAGAAAAGTATGGACGGTGCAAGTTAACCCATCTGCAGGTGGCACCTCAGTGACCTAATCAGGTGCCCCAAATGACAGGAGGAGCAGGAGGCCAGAGAGAGAAAAATAGAAATGTGAACACTTGGGCTCAAAATACTAGCAAGATGGGTACAGGGCAGCAGACAGAGGGCACCCACAGGTGCCCACACTCTGGAGCACATAGAACAGACACACGCGTGTGCTCACAACACAGGATGCACACACGGCATATAGTAAGCTTGCAGATAGATGCACACACAGGGCGCACCCAAGAACGGACACTGCACGTGCACAGTGCGCACAAATGCCCACACCCACACAGGACACGGTGTGCACGTACACGCCCCAAACACAAACACAAAAGCACTTCCTGCGCCCAGAGGATCAAGCTCAGGCCGTGAGGGCAGAGTGGGGAGGGCTGACCATGAAGGCGATGCTGGAGCCGAAAGAAGATGCTCAAGAATCCAGAAGCAATGGCCCAGGCACCGGCCTTGGCGTGTTCTGGACAAGGCCCAGTAGGCCAGCATACCTTGGACTCCGCCAGCCTGGGGTGAGGAGGAGGCCTGACCAAAGCCAGAGGCCCGGGGCCCCAGCTGCCTCTGACCCGTTCTAGCTGTGTGGCCGTGCAGAAATCACTCTGACCTCCCTGGGCCTCAGTCCCCTGCTTTGTAAAAGGGGGGGGGGGGACTTCCCAAACATCCGAAGGCCTGCTGGAGGGGCTCGCATTTACATCACACTCCAGAGGGCAGAAATAAGTGCTAGAGGAGGAGCCCCCCAACCCTTGCAGTGGAACGGGCTGGCAAGGCCCACGTGGCTAAGCCCTGGCCCAGGACCACCTTGGGTCAGCTGGTGCAGTTGCAGATGGGACCTGGAGCAGTCCTCCAAGACAACACCTGGGAGGGAAGGCTCAGGACTAAAGGGGACATTCTGTTGGGCCCGGGGGACAAAGCCTGGAGTTCCCAGCTGAGCACCGGACGTCGCCTTTTGCCCAGAACTCTGAAATCTTAGCCTGGGAGCTGGAAGGACAGTGGAAGACGTCCTGACTTTACAAAGAAGGCAACTGAGCTCCAAAGGTGGGATGTAACTGAACTCTCAGGGGCAACTCTTCCTTTTGCCCAAAGGCAGAAGGAAACGGAGACTTCGGACTGACCCAAGTTTTATCTGGTGGTGAGACCGAGTGGCAGGGCCTGGCTCGGCAGCCCCGGTGCAGGAGCCAGGCCTGGGAAGGACGGCCTTCCAAACCTTTGTTTGTGATGTTGACTTGTGGAGGCGTCACGTTCCTATCTCTTGTCAGAGCCTCTTGCCCAGCATCGCTGGCTGCTTGTGAGCTCTTCCTGCATCCTCACCATGAGCCACTGAATGAAGTGAGCTGTGAAGGCACCTCACAAGATGGAGACAGGGTTCTAAAGACTGAGGGAGGGGCGGCTGGGCCCCAGGGCCAGGTTTCTTTCTCCAGAAATCACGTGGTTTACAAGGAGTGGGACTTTTCTTTCTGGGACTAAATTGGGGCTACCTTGGCACTGAAACTCCCACGTGAGGTAATTTAGTAATCCAAGATGTGATGGGTTGAAAGTTTTTCCTCATTTATGACTTAGAATGGGAGGTCACTTGTCCTGGCTAACGAGGGCAAAGATCTAGCCTATAGGGAGGGTTAGCTCAGGCCCTATATAATTCTTGTCTGTTAACTGGGCCTTGCCTAATGTTTGTGGGGAGGGAGACCCCTGGGTGGCTCAGAATGGTGAGTGATCACCATTTAATAAAAAAGGCTGGAGATAGCTCTAGGAGCAAAATGAAAAAGTTTATTATGCGTTCTTGCAAGAAGCGGGTTGGACAAGTGACCGGAAGGAGGGGGCACTTTTGGGGACAGATCTTACACTTTAAATAGTCCCTCACGCAAATACCCCTCCCACTACTGACCATCATCCTCATTGGCTGAGGGTGTCACATTCTAAAGTACCCAGGAAACTGAACTTTGGCCAATAAGTACTTAGTTGCCCATATTTGATCGAGGTAGGAAGAAAATGATGTCATGGCAAGAGAGCAGGAAGGGGACTTGGGTATGCCCTTGAGTCAATGCCCAAGGACTTTCAGGCCCACTCCAGTTCTGGGGCAGATGAAGCCTTCCTCGATTTTCTTAATTGTCTGGAGAGATCTCACTCCATTTCGTTCTCCCCCTTTCTTTCAAGATCATGATAAAATTCCTTTCTCTTTTTGCCTTGAGAAATAGCCTCAATTTATCTGATTTATTTGAGCAGGCGGTCTTGTCCCACACAGTTTATGGGGGCTCTCTGGGATCATGTGGCCTGGTGAGTGGGCGAGGCGAGCTAGCATGATAGGCACCCTGCCTTGCATTAGGCAGCCTGGGAACTTCTGGGACCTTTCCCTGCTTCCACAGTCAAATGGCCCGATGAGGACACTCAAGGCAAAATGGAAGTCAGTAAATTAGTAAATTCCGAGGCAAATCCCAAGTGGCAGAGATTGGGCATGGCAATCAGTTGGGCAACTTTTGTGCATGGAAAGCCAAAGGGTAAGTAACTGTGAGACCCTTGAGTCAAGAGACTCTGGAGGGGTGCTACAAACTCTGGAGGGGTGCTCTGGACAGGACAAGCCTTTTGGGAGACCCTTGAGTCAAGAGACTCTGGAGGCGTGCTTTGAAAAGTCTCGTCAAATATTCAAACTGGAAGGGCTCAGCCAAAAGTCTCTCACTGCCGAAAATGACCACTCTGTATGGGAGGACGCTCCCAGGGCCATGTCCAAATCTGTATGGAAAATAGATCTCTGTGTGTCTGTGTGATTTCTGTGTGGGCCTCTGCTTTGCATTCTGGGTTCAAAGCTGAGTGAGAGTTAAAGAGTCAGCCTGGGTTGCTGGTTTGGAAAAGATCAGGCTGAGTTGGAAAAATAAGATCTTTCACTGATGTATATAGAAAGATTAGTGAGAAATCTGAAGTATGTAGGAATGAAAAAAAGCATAGATTAGAGAGTTTGAAAACTTTGGGGGGAAATGGAAAAGCAGCGTGCTACCACTCAAAAAAAAAAAATTGATTAATGAACTGAAAAATGACATTTCTGTGGACCCAGAACTGGCCATTTTCAGTCTGCTGAAATAATTGTTATAGAACTATTAAAAAAAAAAAAGAAAGAAAAAGAAAATGATTCTGGGATTTTTGAGAATAAGTTTTAAGTTACTTGGCCCCATCAGCTACATCAAGTTGGTCTATGGTGTTTTTAAGTAGGACTAATTTACCTGATTAAAAGCCTTTGGAGAGAAACTGCCCCAAAGGAAAAAAAAACCAAACCCAAACTGCTTCCTTTCTGGGGTTTCCAAGCTTTTCAGGTTTGTGGAATCTGTCTAGGCTGACCTGAATTCTTCTGGGGTTTGACACGGTTCCCCTCCCCAGCATTTCTGGCGTAGAGAGTGAGACAGCCACTGGGCCACAGACCTCTAGCCAGACACCTGGGTCCAAATTTCTCCGGCCCTCTTTCCCTGGGTCAGACTTGAAAGGGCAGTTTTCTGCTACCTTAAGTTTGGGGATTGTGTGTTTACACTGGAATTCTGATTCTGAAATTGTAGGGGACAATTACTGTTAACTCTAAAGGTTCCAACTTGTTTCTTCTGGTGTAAGAATTTAGACTTGTGTGCATTGATATTGAAGTACTGTTACTAGAAATTTAGAGCTCTAGTTGATTTGATTTGAAGTTAAAAATTGTGGTTCTCTGGGAACTTACCTAAAGAGATCACATGTTTATGTCTCCTAAGTAGATGAAATATATTTAAGCTACTATGTTGTCTGCTAAATTGTATATGGGGTAATTTGTAAAACTTGTATGAGCTGTGCTTTAACATTCTGTCGGCCCAGCTAGATATGTGGTATAAATTTTGTGAAATTTGATCCAAGCCTATTTAGAATAGTAATCTTAATTAATTAATTAATTGTAAAAGCAAGATAACTTGGTGTATAAGGGATGTGTGTAACTGCAGAACAATTTGTATTTGAAAGGGGGGGGTAACATGCCTAAAAATAAATAAGAAGTACTGAGGTGTCCCCTGGAGAGAGAGGGAGCCTGGCTCCAGAATATTTAGGCTAGGCTTTGATGAAATGACACCAGGGGGGAAACAGAGATATGGGAGGAACGGGGGAGGTGGAAGCTTTCCCCTGAGCTCTGCTGTTAAGAGGGGTTAGTGGAATAAAAATGGAACAAATTGTACCTCAATATGGACTGGTAGAAATAATTGATTCTGATAAAAAATTATTTTTAAGGTTTTATAAGAAAGAATGGGAAAGGATTGCCAATTGAGTGGTATAATGCTGGAGAAACTGAGGCAGGATAAAGATGAAAGATTTTTCATAGTTTATCGATAGTAGTGGAGAGAGAAGACTAGTCGGCTGAATTGGACTATTGTCTCAAAGTATCCAGCAGGGAGTGAGGGGCTCCTGGAACTCTTATAGGGCTCCGGTGTGCAGGGAAACAAAGGCAAAGCATTGGGGGGATAGAAGTGCCAGGAAAGGACCCTAAATTCAGTTCCGACAAGTATGGAGGAAGGATCATAAGCTCTGATAAGTTTGGGAAGATGGTAGGAGCCACCGAGTCTGGGGTTTGTCCAGGTATTTGAGATAGGCCATCTGGAGATTTATGACTCTTTGGAGTGCCAGTGGCCATAACTCTGCAGCCCCAATTATCTCAGTCCTAATGGTCAGGAAGGGGAGGGGTTGCCACCAGGGAGACTGAGGCAGAACAATTCAGGGAAACTGAGACACAATAGTGGCAATTCCATACAGCTGGGCATCCGCCCTCATCTGGGAAAGATGATTAAGAAACTGATAACTAAATTGAAGTTAGGGACTAGATTGCCTTGGAACAAAGGTTTCCCTTTTGCTTTGTTAAAGAATTAGAACTGTCCCCAGAAGTGACCTAGGACTCTCCTCATATGAGATTGGTTTATTCTACTTGGGAGAAGAAAGAGAAGGACCCTCCTTTGAAACAAAGGACAAGTTGTTTGTTTTTGCTCAGCCAAGTAGGATTAAATGACTTGCCAGGGTCACACAGTTAGGAAGTGTTAAGTGTTTGAGACAAGATTTGAACTCAGGTCCTCCTGACGTTAGGGCTGGTGCTCAATCCACTGCACCCTCTAGCTGCCCCACAAAGTATAAGTTTTTAAGGAGTTATATACTGGCTGTGTCCTCATCCCTCAGGAAACAAGGACTGCTGACCCAGGCAACACCTTTGGAGTTTACAATTTACAGGAGAGTGGGTGCTTATTAAGTCCTCAAAGAAGCAGAGTGGGAAGGACCTTTGACAGCTAGAACTGAGATTGCAGTCTGAAAGCTGAAGAACACTAGGCTTACAGGACCTGTAGAGGAACCTCAAGAACCAATGGTCTATTAAGGACAATTTTTCATTTCTAAAACTGACTTTGTAATTAGGAATGTTTTGGTGGGAGATGGGAGTGTTTGTGCCTAGAGGAGTTTTGACAATATTCGTGTTGTTCCCATTCCTTATAGTTCCAAAAAAAAAAAAAAAAAGAGTTTAGAGGGATTCCTTAATTGGAGGAAATTGAATTCCCACTTTTCTTTTTGAATGAAGAAATCATTAATGCTAACGCTAATGTTTTATGTGAAATCAGGCTATTCTATATTCTGTATGAATTTTAATTGGCTGTACTGAGTCATCTTAAAGTTGTACCCATTATTTAGAAGGACTCTGAGAATAATAGCTTTTGCCTTTGCCCCTTTGAACATGTTTCTGTTATGGACAATATGTAATTGAAAATTTTTCTATGTATTGGGCATTTGAAAAGCAAAATTATTTGTGTAAGGTGAAACCATCTACTTAGATATGAAAGATAAGCTGCAAACCTTCTAGGAGGAAATCTCTTAACTGTTATCAATGTAAGGTCACAGTCAATACTTTTTTTTTTTTTTTTTTTTTTTTAATAGGATATATGATCCTTGAGAGCTAGATTTATCTGAAGCCTTGATTAGTGAGATTTGCTATTGGAGATAAAATCCCTTGGGGCAGCAGCTGATATTATTTGGAGTTTTAAATTCAGGTGGTCCTGGCTGATAAATCATCAAGCCAGTGATCCACCATTGGAAAGGAATATGCTAATCAGAAGAAATTGTTATAGGTGGAAATTAGTATTTGGGAACGAATTAGAAGGACGATCTTGGCCTCTGCTTAAGGTAGGATCTTTCTGACTCAATTTCCCAGTAATGTTTTGAATAAGAACCCACCTGATTATTCCTGAGTTTGGCTTAAGGTGAAATTGTTAAAATTAGGACAGTTACCTGAAGTAAAACTGAGTTATGGATGCTTTATCCTATATCCTGTATGTGCTCTCAGGCTAAGGCCTAAAGGACCTGTTCTGATGCTATCATGTCCCTGCTTTTTTTCCCCTAATGGCAAATTTTTATAAGCAGGAAAAATGGTCAGTAGAAACCACGAGCACCATTCAAAAAAAAAAAAAAAAAAAAAAAGGTCATTGTATCCTAAAGTGAGTGAGTACTGACCTAACCATCCATCTGTTGCCAGGTGCATATGTTTGTCTATTTATTTTAACATCTCTATTGTTGCTGACTTTGTGGTAGCACCTTTATTTGTGAAAGGTTACCTACTCCAATTATGGAGGACACAATTGGTTGGGATGATAGATGGCCCAGCTACCTGAGCCCAAGAGGAAAACTACCATCAGGAAGGAGATGTCTGTGGAAGGCTCTCCTCACAGCACTTGGTGGGGCCCTCCTATTCCCAATCCATATTATCCAAGATGATTAGAATGAAGGGCAAGGAAGGGTGGTTTCATAGTCAATAATCCCATGAGAAAAGACTATGTTTCCAGGACAAAATACTGACAAGAGCATACTGGCAATATTTTACTGGTAATA
>JAJPUD010016371.1:15558-30324 GCA_023553655.1 Myrmecobius fasciatus | reverse complement strand
AGCGTTAAAATGCTGTGTTGTGGTTCACTCTCAGTTCCCACAGGCCTCTCTCTGGATGTATATGACTATCTTCATCGCAGCACAACTGGTTTGAATCACATCATTGTTGAAGAGAACCATGTCCATCAAAATTGATCATCGTATAGTCTTGTTGCTGTGTATAATGTTCTCCTGGTTCTGCTGATTTCACTCAGCATCAGTTCATGCACATCTTTCCAATCCTCTCTGAAATCCTCCTGTTGGTCATTTCTTACAGAACAATAATATTCCATAACATTCATATACCATAATTTATTCAGCCATTCTCCAATTGATGGGCATCCTTTCAATTTCCAGTTTCTTGCCACTACAAAAAGGGCTGCCACAAATATTTTTGCACATGTGGGTCCCTTTCCCTCCTTTAAAATCTCTTTGGGATATAGGCCCAGTAGAAACACTGCTGGGTCAAAGGGTATGCACTGTTTGATAACTTTTTGAGCATAGCTCCAAATTGCTCTCCAGAATGGTTGGATCCGTTCACAGTTCCACCAACAATGTATCAGTGTCCCAGTTTTCCCACATCCCCTCCAACAGTTATCATTATTATTTCCTGTCATTTTAGCCAATCTGACAGGTGTGTAGTGGTATCTCAGAGTTGTCTTAATTTGCATTTCTCTGATCAATAGTGACTTGGAGCACCTTTTCATGTGAAACAGAGGTTCTTAATATTGTGGGTGTCATGGATCCTTTTAACCATGTGATAAAGCCTATGGATATCTTCTCAGAGTAATGTTCTTAAATGAAGAAGATAAAATATATGGCCTTACAAAGGAAACCAATTATATTGAAACACAGATGTATTAAAAATAAACAAGATCATAGTTCCCCCAAATCTATGGACCTAAGGCTAAGAACTCTTGACTTAACAGAATTCTGGGCTTCCATATATTCTAAGAGGCTGATGCAGGGGCAAGATGAAAGGCACCTTGGTTTTAGATAACCTGGGAAAATGTCTTGAAGTATAATATTTTAGACCTTGCACATAATAGGTGCTTAATAAGTAGTATTTGGATGAATGAAACATAGTTCTTGATTAATAGAACAAGTCTAGAAGATTCTATTTCTAGTTAAAAAATAATGCACTAGCAGAAAAGCTAGGTTTGAAATGAGAAAGACACATATTCCTTGGTTCAAATCTAGACTCAGGCATTTACTAGGTATGCAACCCCAGGTTAAGTCACTTCACCCTGTTTGCCTCAGTTTCCTCATCTGTAAAATGAGTTGAAGAAGGAAATGGATAACGACTGCAAGATCTTTGCCAAGAGAACCCTAAATGGGATTACAAAGTGACAGCCAGGCATGAAAATGATTAAACAACAGACTAATAATGCTTGAGAAAGGCCAGCTCTGAATAATAAACCTTTTAATCGGCACTAGAATTTGATTGCTATAAAAAACTTTCTAAAATGTGCAAGCCTAACTTTCTGTTCAGAATGTTTGTTTGCACCCTTAGTGTAAGATACCCCCTTCTGACACAAAGGAACTAGGAACACTTTAAGGACTTCTCAGACTTTGGAATTCTCTGCTTGGCACCTCCGGTTTTTTATTACAACTTTTTTATTTTCAAAACATATGCATGGATAATTTTTCAACACTGACCCTTGCAAAACCTTGTGTTCCAAATTTTTTCCTTTCCTTTCCCCCATCCCCTCTCCTAGATGGGAAGCAATCCAATATATGTTAAATGTGTTAAAATATATATGTTAAATCCAATATATATACATATTTATACAATTTACATGATGCACAAGAAAAATATGATCAAAAAGGAAAAAAATTACAAAGAAAACAAAATGCAAGCAAACAACAAAAAGAGTGAAAATACTATGTTGTGGTCCACACCCAGTCCCCACAGTCCTCTCTCTAGGTGTAAATGGCTTTCTTCATCATAAGATTATTAGAAATGTTGGTACCTCCCTTTACTTGCACTCAAGAGTATTAAAGTTCAAAACATAGAAGAATTTTATTTTTCTATTTATAAAGAGAGAAGAGAGCTCACCTTGAAGACTCTAGAAAGTTAAGAACCTTGTCCTAAAGGAGTCCCTGTGAATTATACTAGTGTCCTAGATAGAGCCCAGAAGGAGAAAGGCCAGGAGTTGTCTTGTTCTCTAAAGTTCTTCCCCTCAGTTCATTTTACTTTATTTTCTGTTTTAGCCAGCAATTCTCCTATGGGATCTATTCCACCTTTCCACTATCTCTTTCTTTGATTTATGTCAAGAGCTCTATCATCTTCCTCTTGCTCTTGTTCTGAACTCTGTATCATTTCTCGATACTCATGTCTCTTTCAGATGGCACTAACTCTTGGAGGGCTCTGGGCACAGAGGTATTCTAATATACCACACTGGAACCTAAAGTCACAGCATGATTTTTATTTCTTACCTCCAGTCTCTTAAGAACCTCCGGCCTTTTTTAGCAGGCTGAATGATGTACACCAAATTTCACAAAAAGTTTGTGATAGAGCTAGGAATAGAAAACAGGACTTCCAGATTCCTCTACTCCTCCATTAACCCCCTAATCACCTAGCCAACCATTAATACTAATTTTTTTCCTATTGGGTAGAAATTTAAATTAGATATAGCTCTCCCACCCCACTCCCTAACCTAAACATGGATTGTCCTTAAGATAAGGAAGGGCTGCTTCAAGTAATTAAACAACCAAAGACTCCCAAACCAAGGCTGGGAAACAAAATCTTAAAGTTGGTTTGGTTACTCTTCCTCTGATACTAATTAAAGGGGAAAAGAGGAATAGAAAGAAAGAGAACAAAGAAAGAGGAATAGAAAGAAAGAAAGGGGAGAAGGGAAATGAGGCTAGGAGAGAAGGGAAGAAAGCAGAACTCTGTGGGGTGTGGCTCCTGCATGTGTTCCTAATCACAGCCCATACAATGAAAATGTTTTCTTTCTGGGACAATCAGAAGAAACTTTGGAGAGAGTCAAGATTTTTTTTTAAAGAACAGTAATACCAAAACATCAAATTAAAAGGCTGTTCTTCATCTTGGCTGCAAGCTGTAAGAGCTGGAAAGTCAGCCCCACCTCCTACCAAATACTAACAGCCCACCTGTGTCCTCTCACCCTGAGGGGTAAGCGGCTGGATAGAGGGGCTTAAGTGGCCCAAGCCCACCTTGGTAATATGTGAAGAAGCAACAGGCTGGGCTGAGGATTCATCTTTGAGGTAGGGTTAAGTTAAAAAAGGAGACCTTCAAGGACAAGAAAGAGCTAAGATTCCACAAGGGGTGGAGGAGAAGACAGTTTCCTGAGATTGCAGCCTCCATTTTGGCCTGTCTCATCCTCCCACCCCACTCCCACACATATCCCAAAGCCTGATTTCCACGTATCTAACTCTAGCCTAGCCAACTGCTCCATCTCTTCCATCCCTTCAAGGAAGAGTCTTACTTAGGGTTCTTACTCTAGCGTGACTCTAGACTTTAGCTCTTTTTCCAGTCTTAATAATACTGTGCCCATCTTGACCTCTGATAACTAGAGGGGGACTTCAACCATATCCACTTGTGATGAAGCAATGGAATCCTTGATGTAACTCAATATTCAAATAGTCCAAAAGTTGTGATCTCAACAACTTGGGAATGCACTCCAACCTGTCCATACTTGCTCATCCATGGGTCTCTCTTGTCTTGTTCTCACTTTAGTCTCTGGTTTTTATCTTCTCACTAGCTGTCTAGTTACCATAAATGTACTGAAGAACTTTAGCCCTTTCAGAATTCCCTGTCTGGAGTTCCTGATAGTATTTGGTGAGTGCCTTACAGGGCTCCCTATACTAGGCTAGATCCATACATACTTCACTTTGCTCCTCAGCCAATTTTTGTCAGTTGATGTACTTTCTCTCCCCCTCTTCACCCCTATCCAATTCTAAGTACCACCTTCCAGTTCTAGGACCAAAATCAAATCAATATTGATATTGTTACTGGAAAGATTGTGCTACTCTATTCCCTTATGGCTCAAATCATCATTCCTATAACTTTGTAAATAAAAATACTGTTCCTTGTTTTTTTTTCCTCCTGTACAAAAGTAAACTTCTTGAGATGAAGAACTGTCTTTTATTTTTTATTTGTGTGCTTAGGTCTTAGCACAGTGCTTGTCATATGGTGAGTACTTAAAAATTATTTTTCTTTCATTCAATCTTTCTATTAACTCATCAAGGCAAACCATATAATATAATGGGACTTTTTTTGAGTTCCCCTAACATTGCAAAGATACCAATAAAACACATGAACTGTCCATAGTTTATCTCTAACTCTTGTCACATGATCAGTTTATCTTTTATTTTTTGGTCATACATTTTTGATGGCATGCTTTACAATAATACTTCCTTGTAATTCCTTTGTGGGTTTTTTTGGTAAAATATTATAACCATATTACACCACACATGAGTTTCTTACATATTCTTTGCATGAACCTCAACTTAGATTCTTCAGACAAGAGTTAGTGTTCTATAACTCATGGTTTACACTGGAATAATGTTTATATTAAATGATGGAAAGATTGTGGGAAAATGAATACATTTATAAATGGTTGATAAAGCTGTGAAAGAACCTAGACACTCTGGAAAACAATTTAGAACTCTGCCCCAAAAGGTATTAAATTGTACATACCTTCTGTCTAGTGATACCACTATAATTCCATTATTAGGTCTATCCCTCAGACAGAATGAAGAGACAAATAACTTAAATGTACAAAAAATATTTACAGTAGTTCTCTTTGTGATGGCAAATCATTGGAAATTGAGGGGTTCATAAAAATTGAGGAATGGTTAAACAAGTTATGAATGTGAGGGAATACTCTTGTGCTGTTGTTTGTTTATTTGTTTGTTGTCCTTTGTTCTCAAAGAGTATCAAAATAACATCACCATGTTAAGATCATGTTAATGTATATCTGATGATGGCTGATTAGGTAATATGATTTCAGGATGTTCTGTCACAGATGAGACACAAATAGTCCTTATAAACATTTGTATATGAAACATTTCTCCTGAGCTAATTCAATTCTGCTTTGCTCATAGAAGATAGCTCCTTCTCTAATGAGAGTATACTATGCTGGGTGGGTTCTGTGCCAGTGTCTCCCATGTCATACAATCAGTTCTAAAGTTCTGAAGAAATGATTTAGAGAATAGTTTCTGAGAAACTTGGGAAAACTTATGTGAACTAATGCAAAGTGAAATGAGCAGAACCATGAAAACAATTTATAAAATAAAAACATTGTTATAAAGACAAACAGCTTTCCAAACACAAAACATGCTACCTACATCCAAAAGAGAGATGATGGACTCAGAGGGCAAAATGAGGCATATATGTGTATGTATGTACACATGTGTGTTTAATGTAATATACTTATATGTTCAAACTATAAATATACATACATTCATGGATACATGTACACATGTGTGCATGTTGTTTAATTAATGTGTAATTTGTTTTGCTTTATTATGCATGCCTGCAATTAGATATTTTCCCCCTGATTTTTTCAAAGATGGGAAAAGGAAGAGAATTTGGAGCTGAAAATAAGATATATTTTTTAATGATGGTTTTAAAATTTGGGGGTATTTGTCTTGAACAGAAGCTTGAGATCATTAAAATAATTTTGAAAATTTCCAAAGGCCACTTTGGTCTTCACAAACACCAAGGAATAAGGAATATAGAAATCTAGAATTAGAGAGCAGCTGGCTCTGAGGAAATGAATCATCTTCTACCATTTATTTATCCCTTTCTGGGCCTTAGTTTGTCCAAATCTGTCCAAAGGAAAAAAATATACATATATTTAAGGTATCTTTCATGACTTTGATGAATATGGTTTTTGTTCATATTTGATCTTCTTGGATAATTAATTCAGGAAACTTCGATTTAAAGCTAAAAGGAACCTCTGAAGTCATCTAATGCAGCCCTTTTATATAATGGAAGAGGATACTAGGACTAAAAAGAAAGGGAAAAATCTTTTGAGTGGATGCCATTTGTCAAAAAGAAAACTATGGAGCAAAGAGGGAAATCTATACCTTGAAATTCTTTTTGACCATGGGAAAATGGGAGGAGGAATAGAAAGTATTAACACCGGAGATTCTAGAGCAAGCAGAAGCAAGGAGGAGGGAATAAGCATTTATTAAGTTCCTACTATATGCCAGGCCCTGTGCTAAGTGCTTTATAAGTATTATCTCATTTGATGTTCACAACAACCCTGCAAGAGATGGCCATTTTATAGTTGAGGAAACTAAAGCAGACAGTAGTTAATCATCTTCCCAATGGTCATACAATAAATAAATGTCTAAAGTCACATTTGAACTCAGATTTTCCTAACTTTTGACTTAGTGGTATGTCCACCTAACATCTCTTTACTCATCTACAGCAATACAAATAACCCTCAAAAGCATTTTTCTCACAAGTTAAGTGAGGTAAGTAGTAAATATTTAGTAGATAATTATTATCTACTAAAGTACTAGTATCTACTAGAGTAAATTATTAGTAAATAAAAATATCCTATTTTCGGGTGATGAAACACATCAACAGATGTGAAGACATAGCAGATTGAAGAATCAAATTCAGGTCTTCTATGTCCAACTATAACACTTTCCCCCTAGCATCATGTTGTCATCTAATCTAAAATTCAAGAGCTAGAAAAAACCTTAGAGTCCATTGCCTTCATTTTATATATAAAGAAGTGGAAGCCAAGAGCAAAATGTCTTATTCAATACCATACGGCTGCTATCCATCAGTTTTCTTGTGAGCAGCTGTCCCTGCCCCATCCCCCAACTCTACTTGGTTTTACCCCGCAGATGTTTTCGTTTCTGAAATATTCATGGACTCCAGGGGAAATCCTGGTAGTCTGGTGGGATCAACTTCTCCAAGATCTCAAGGCAAAATGTGGACCAATCATTTTTAAATTGGAGACCTGCCTCATTTCCCCTCACCTTCTGGTGAACTCATCAGATCATTGCATCGTGCTGGTCTTAGGGTCAGTTCTGCATTTGCTCCCTGCCAGGATAAGAGCACATGCAGAGAGCCAGCAGTTTATGCTCAGTGATAGAAGTTCCCAAGTGTTCCTGAAAATTATTTTATAAATATTGCTTTTGCATGTCCCATGAAAGGTGCTATTCCCAAGTCCTCCTAAAATTTCCCTCCCCCAAGTCTATTAGCTAGAGATTGCTAACCAAGGGTACTGGCACATGGAATTCAACAGCCAGTAACCCGGAAAAGACTCAGTAGCAGCAGAAGACAGGAACACAGGGAAGTCTTAAGTAGGGCGCCAACCACCTCACATGCCATCTAAGTAAGAAAGACATTAACTATTTCAGCCCTGAGCAACACACCATATTTGTCCATGAAGGCTTTTCATCAGGGACCATGATAGAACAGGATAGAATTGTTTATAAATAGTGGAAAGCATGCTGAGATCCCAATTATAGGCTTATAGGATCATTGCTATAACACTCAAAGGGATATAACACTGGTCCATCTTTTGACAGATGAAGAAATTGCAGTAAAAATGGTTCAATAACCTAAAGTCACAGAGGAAGAAAGTGATAAACCAAAGTCAAAAGTCCTGAGTTTGAATCTTGGCTGTTATCCATCCTAGTTGCACAATCACATGGAAGCCACTTAATCCTTCTGAGACTGATTAATTACTTACCAGTAACAGGTACTATTCTAGAATGTGAGGGATATAAATCTATAGTCTCTGCTTCCAGGAGCTCACTTTCCAGTGGGGGAGAAAATATAGAAAATATGAGATATATCCAATACATAGAAGATAAATACAGTATAAAAGGCCTCATAGTCCAGTGGCAAGACCTAAGTCAAGATGACTGGCTGTGGGAGATCTCGGCCTTTTTAAACTACACTCTGTCAGTCTGTATGAGGCAATGTCCATTCAGTGACTAGATTAGATTTGAGAGGAAAGATGATTTTGGATCATCCCAAAAGAATCAACATGGGGAAGGAAAAACTATTGAGATTTGCACTGGCTCTGAACCCTCAAAACCCAAAACAATGAGCAGGGTGAAAAACTTCTGCTGCTGGGAGCAGATGAGATCCCAAGAAGACAGTTTGTGGGATAGAGGCAGGAGGACCCAGGGCAGATTATTAGTGTTCACACATGGGTGGATAAGGATTTAGACAAGAAGACTGAAATGGAATGGTTAGAGGGATAGCAGGAGAAGAAAGAGAAAACAGCTCCTGTGAAAGGAGAGAATATCTAGGAGAAGATGATGATCAGCTCCTGTGAGGACTGCAGAGGTCAAGAGAAGAAGGAATAAGAAAACATTAATAGTTTTGGCAATTAAGAGATTACTAGTAATTTTGGAGTGAACATTTTCAGTTGAATTATGAGGTCAGAAACAAGATTATTGAGGGGAAGTTGAGGCATCTAGTGTAGATAACTTTCTCAAGGACTTTTTACCACAAAGAGGAGAGGAGATGCAGGATGATAACTTACAGAGATGTTGGGATAGAATAAGGATTTTTTAAAAGAAGGAGATATGGGCATATTTGTAGATAAAAAAGCAGTCAGTAGATTTGAAGATTAGTAAAAGATGAAGAATTTTGATGAAGATGAGATGAATGAGGAACAAGGGTTCATTTGGAGAGGTCTACCTTTATGGAAGAAGATTTCTGAGTATTGTGAAATGAGGAATAAAGAATAAAGATTAAAGAATAAAGAATAAAGAAAGGGAGAAAGAAAGGATTCTTAGCAGAAGAGATTGCCATGTAATTCTTGAGGAAGGATGAAAGCTTGTCGAGGCAATCAATTGGGGAGGGGGTATTAAAAGATTGCCTTGCTGCAGGGAGGCCCTTGGCCTTTTTCAGCTAAGGTTTTTCCCAGGTCTAAGTCTGAATGAAGCAACACCCAAATGAGGCAGAAAATGCTTCTTTTACCCAGTCAAAAAAATAAAGCCTCCTTCTCATATCCAACATTCGCTATAACATAAAGGAATTATCACCAAATAACTAACAATTGCGTCCCCGACTTCTCAAGTACCACTTCATTTTGTAGCTCTCTAACAAGCCTATCATGTAATATTTTGTTTCATAGTTTTGTACTGGTGACTTCTATTTTTTGTTTGTTTGTTGAATTATTTCAATTGTTTTTTACTCTTCTCTCTATTGGGGGTTTTCTTGGCAGATATTGAAGTGGCTTGTTATTTCCTTCTCCAGTTTATTTTATAGATGAAAAAACTGAGGCAGAGTTAAGTGACTTGTCCAGGGTCAACCAGCTAGTATGTGTGTGTATATATATATATATATGTGTGTGTGTGTGTGTGTGTGTGTGTATGTGTGTGTGTGTATGTGTATATATATATATATATATCTGCATAGACACACATACATATATGTCTATGTAGATATTCTATGAAACCTAAGATATATTTATTAAAATTTTTATCTTTTGCTCTGCCCACATCAGCAGCTTAATAAATTATGCATGAGTGACTAAATAAATAAATGAGCACTATATTGGTTTCTAAATCTCCCCTGCAAAAATTTGTAGATCTGTGAGGTCAAGCATTTTGTCTTATCTAATTATAGTCTAGTATTCAGCAAATGTACCAGCTAGGCGGTGCAGTGGATCGAGCACCAGGTTGAAATCAGGAAAACTCCTTTTCATGAGTTCAAATCTTTCCTTACATACTTACCAGCTTGGTGATCCTAAGCAAGTCACATGACCCTATTTGCCTCAGTTTCCTCATCTGTAAAATGAATTGGAAAAGGAAATGGAAAGTCATTCTATGATCTTTGCTGGGAAAAACTCACATAAGTTGACAAAGAATTCAACATGATTGAAACAACTGAACATTTGCATAGAGTTGGCTTTCAATTAATAGTGAGAGGATAAATGAATAAATATTATAATTATCATTAAATATTCCTTTCCTCTTTGTTTCTTCTACTAGATTGAGATCACCACGAGAGTAGGGATGGCATTGTCTTACCCAGATTGTATATATTTCTTCCAACCCACTCAGTACAGTGCTCAGCACATAGTAGGTACTTTATTAATGTCTATATTCGTTGCTGTTGTTTTCTTACCTTTCAGTGGGCAGCCATGAACCTTGTCTATTCTTTGTTTCTGCTTTGTGGTAGAGGCAAAAGTACCTTCCCTATCTTTTCCCAAATGACTGACTTTAGAACCTAAACCAAGGCTATTACATCAGTATAGACTTCTACTAGGAGCAAATGCAAAAAAAAAAAAAAAGTGTGTGTGTGTGTGTGTGTGTGTGTGTGTGTGTGTGTGTGTGTGTGTGGGCATCCTTGCCTCTGTGTTTCCAATCAAAGTAAACAAATAGCCTCTGGCTTTTTCTTGGGGGGGGGGAGATTCAGAAATTAGCACAAGGTCCAAGTGTAAGGAAATATGTGTGAAAACAAGCTCTTGGGCCTCAGTCCCACATCTTTGTGCTGAAACAGTCTGGCAGTTGTTTCCCCAGCTCTGTGTCCCATCACCCTCTGCTCGGGTCCTTTCCCTGACGGCCTTTCCTCTCCTCCGCCCTGCACTCCACAAAGAAAGACTTGTTTCCATCGTGGGACTGTGGTCAGGAGAGTCAAATGGACTGGGGTCGTGCCCAGGCCCCACGGTGGGCGGCTGTGTTCTGGGGAGAATATCTGGGATGGCTGGTCTGCAAAGATCCAGGTCTTAAACCATATCCTGCCCAGCACTGCTCCAGTAAACCAGGTGTAAGTGGTTTCTCCAGGACAGCCAAAACCACATCTTACTCAGAGAAATGGGCTCAGTGAAGGAGGCTTCATTCCCCAGGGTCACAGCTCTGCTTTTCCCGCTGAGGCCTTGTTTACCAAGGCCACCTGCCCAAAGAATCAAATTTGGAATCTCTCAGTCTGGCCCCCACAACTCAACTTTCAAAGCCTCGGAGAGCTGACCCTGACAAATCAAATGCTTTTTACTCTGTCAGCAGCCTCCCTCCCACCCTGCCCCACCCCATCCCCATGCCTACTTTTTATTTATTTTACTGTTTCAAAAGACCAATCTATCACCCAGGCTTTCCATTTTTAAAATCATGGAGTAGAAGGGTTTCTATCAAGTAAGTTACCCACAACCTTATCAGATTCCCCCTTAAAATGCAGTGAGAATGATTTAAACTAGTAGACTCTTACCATGAAAGGGCCCAAGCTTTCCATCAACATTAAAGTGTCCTTCAGACCCCTCTGGGAAATTTAATCTAAATCTGTTATCATTGTCATTAATATCACTAATTCCGGACATCTATATTTATGTAGCTTGCAGAGCTGCTGGGGGAAAAAACAGACAATTATAGATATAGATATAAATAATGATACAGACATACATATGAAATCACAGGAGCTAGGTTCAAGTCCCAGGTCTGCTACTTAATGGTCATTTTTCTGGGCTTCAGTTCCTTCATCTGTAAAATGAGGGAATTAGGCTAGTTGACTCAACTCAAAAATCTTTCAACTCTAAATTCTAGGATTTTTTTGATGACATAAGGATGCATTTACTTACGCATCCTATTTTAATCATTCAAAATATTAAGAATGGATAAAGATTTTAGAAATAGCCTAATGGGGCAGCTAGGTGGTACAGTGGATAGAACACCAGTACTGAAGTCAGATAATATTTTCTAGCTGTGTGACCCTGGGCAAGTCACTTGACCCCATTGCCTCAAAAAAATTATATATATGTATATATACATATTATATATATATATATATAAGGAAATAACCTAATGATCTTCAATGTCTTCTTTTTGAAATCCACCTATTCTTTCAAAATCTAACTTGAATGCTATATTTTCCAAGAGTCAACCTTTTGCTTACTCTCTCAGCTAAAACTGTTTTCTTTTCCCTTAGATGTCATATCTTTCTCTGTTTAACCTTTCCTACGTAGTTATATCATGGTAATTTGGGTACATACCATCACATTAAACTGTAAGTTCTTAAAAAAGAAGTAATCATGTCATTTTCCATCTTTGATGGGCATCCCTGATATCTGGCCCAGGGCCTTGTACCTAGTAGGGAGTTTAATGTTTGTTGAATTGAACCCTCTCTAGATGGGAACAGTATCATCATTCTCATTTTCCAAATGTGAGTCACACAGAGGTTCAAAGAGACCCAATAGCCAGCCTCATATCTAATTGTCAACAACAAGCTGTTGTTTGTCACAAACTGTGTGACTAAATAAGGAAGGTAAAGAGCATCTGAGACCAGTATTAAGGAGGGTCTAAAGGACAGGGTAGGGGTACAGATTATTCCTAGGACTCAATTAATTTAGAGAAATTAAGTATATTTTATCATATCTGAGCTCATACCAAAATCGATACAGCTTGAAACTTATTGTAACTCATCTCCAATTTGGTCTAAAATTGAGTGGAAAGGTGGCTAGTGTTCAGAGTTTTAACCTGGATAGAAGCCACATAGAGAAACAGAGTCAGAATTTAGACTATTATCAATACCCAGAAGCTCAAACCAAAAAAATGACATAGGCAGAAGCAATGTCATAAAATAAAAAAATGAAAAGGATTTTGACTATTATAGAATTCAATGCTTCCAATTTATAGATAGGGAAACTGAGATAAAGAAAGCCAATATGATGTAATAGAACATTGAAGAGTGAACTACAAATTAATCAGTGGCAGGCATGAAAAAAGAACTAAGGTATCTTGTTATTTTATCTTCCCTGGGGCATTTTGTGTATTAGTAATAGACTATTTTCAATGGACTAATCCAAAGAAATGACTCACTAATGGTGAATGTTAGAGGGAAGAAAAGGCCTTTCTGTGCCATTTTTTTTTTCTATGTTCTATCACTCAAGGGCTCTTATCTGGCCCTAAACATACATGGCCATCTTCTGCTCAACCTAATTTGAGTTGTAATTATTTGCACTTATATTTTCAATGTATAATTTTTACATATTCTGTACATTTATACATATTCTAAACATTTATACATTTATGATTTTAATGTATAATTTCCATGTACAATATGCCAGACCTTTGTAACAATTATATCATAGATCTAAAGTTGGAAGGAATTATGAAAAATCTTCCTGTTCCTATGCGGCTTTTGTGATTTGAGGTGACACAGGTAATATGTACAGAGCCAGTATTCTATAAAGGTAAAATCTTCTGATTCCAAGCTCAACACTCAGTCCACAGTAGCAGTTGCCAGTAAGAAGGCCAGAGCTCCCTTTTAAAGCCTGAAGCCACCTTCTTCTCTGAAGCCACCAAAGTCAACAGCCTCACTCAGCAGGCTCCCAGAAAATAGAATTCCACAAGTTAATGGTGAGCTGGGTAAAAAGGGGACAGAGACTGTGGCTGGGATACACACATGTTCCTGAAACTGAACACTAAGGAAAGGCAATCTTTACAGTCTTATAGTGCATAAACAAAAACGGGTTTTTGTGATTCAGCCCGTTTCCTCAGTCAGTAAACAGACACTTAAGACTTTTTATGCTACAAAGCAAATGAGATTACTGCTTTAATAGTTCAGCAGCTTCCAGCCTCCCCACGGATGGGCTCTTTGCCTGTTCTTTGGAAGCACATGCTTGTTTAAAATTAGTTTTATTATAAATCACCCTCCCAATGAAGTGACTGCCTTCACCCTCTGACAGATTTATATCCTTTCATGTTTTTAATGATGAAAGGCATCCTCCTTCCTTCTATCCCACCCCCATTTATCCTCTCCCCTTTTATCTCCTCCCGACAACTCCAAATTTAGCTCAGGAATAACAAGTTCCAGGAGACCATGGTGAAGGGACCCCTCTTTTCCAGAGCAGACAGTGTGGCAGCAGAATTGGGCTGGCTCAGGAATTCTGCTTTGTTCCTATACTCAGCCCAGATGAGACCCTGGCAAGTCCCAGAGATATCTCTCTCCAGAGTTAACTAAGGCCATACACTGGCCTCCACAAGTGATGTTTGTCTCAACAGAGAAATCTTAAACTCTATCATCTTTGACTTACTTTCAAAACAGCCATATTTTTAAAGTAGAGAGAAAAAAAATGTATATAGAATTTAGAAAAAAGACAAAACATAGAACTACTCTATTCTTTTACCCAGGATATACTTTACATGACATCCATAAATACACCTATCTATCTCACTTCAGGTATCTTGACATCCATTTTTCTATCTGCTCATACCTTCCCATTTCCTTATCTTGCTCTAGGAAGCATATTCAAATGAACACAATCATTGCTTTCCTAAAGGAGATGTGAAGTCCTGTGATTACACTCATCATTCTTGTAACTCCCCATACAAAAGTCCCTTCTTTGAGCATTACTCCCTCATATATATGATTACCCCTTATTAGAATACAATACAAACACCTCGAGTAGAAATTGCCTAACTTTATTTGTATCCCTAGCACCCAGAACAGGGTTTAATGAATTCCTTCTCATTATTTATTCAATCATTCATTCATTTTAAAAATAAATCTAGTCTATCTCTAAGCCTGATGGGGAAGGGGAATCTGGTATTTTCTTTTAAATTATTTTTCTATTTTTTAATAAAATATTTTATTTATATCTCAACATCTAAATGTCTTGTTTATGCTTCCTTCTTTCCTTTCTTTTTCTCTTCATCCTTACTTCCTTTTTTCTTCTTTTCTTCTCTCATTCTTTCTTTTTCCTTCCTTCCTTCTCTACCTTTGTCTACCTGTCTCTTTCTCTATTTCTCTGTTTCTCTCTTCTCCTTTTCTCTCTCTCTGTTGGTTTGCCTTTTGCTCTCTCTCTCTCTCTCTCTCTCTCTCTCTCTCTCTCTCTCTCTCTC
>JAJPUD010016370.1:12730-34286 GCA_023553655.1 Myrmecobius fasciatus | reverse complement strand
AGTTATCTATCTGGTTTTCAATTAAGAGTTCCAGTTCTTCTTTGGACGTAAATTTATTCCATCTCCATAGGTCTGAAAGGTAAACTATATTACATTCCTCTAATTTACTTATAGTATCACTCTTTATATCCAGATCATGAACCCATTTAGAGCTTATCTTGGTATGTGGTGTTAGATGTGGGTCAAGCCCTATTTCTTCCACACTAGTTTCCAGTTTTCCCAGCAGTTTTTGTAAAATAGTGAATACTTATCCCAAAAGCTGGGGTCTTTGGGTTTATCAAAGACTAAATTGCTATAGTTATTGCCTAGTTTGTCTTGTGATTCTATCCTATTCCACTGATCCAGTACTCTATTTCTTAGCCAGTACCAAATGGTTTTGATGACCCCTGCTTTGTAATATAGTTTTAGATCTGGTACATCAAGTCCACCATCGTCAGCCTTTTTTTTCATTAATCCCCTTGAAATTCTTGACCTTTTGTTTTTCCAAATGAACTTTGCTACTATTTTTTCTAGATCTGTAAGATAATTTCTTGGGAGTTTGATTGGTATGGCACTAAAGAAGTAAATTAGTTTGGGTAGTTTGGGCCTACCCATGAGCATTTTCAGTTTTTCCAATTCACTAGGTCTGATTTTATTTGTGTGGAAAGTGTTTTGCAGTTTAGTTCATATATTTCCTGACTATCCCTTGGCAGATAAATTCCCAAATATTTTATACTATCAACAGTTATTTTGAATGGAATTTCTTTTTGTATCTCTTGCTGCTGAACTTTATTGGTAATATATAAAAATGCTGGTGATTTATGTGGATTTATTTTGTATCCTGCAACTTTGCTAAAGTTGTGAATTGTTTCTAGTAGTCTTTTAGTTGAGTCTTTAGGGTTCTCTAAGTATATCATCATGTCATCAAAGAGTGATAATTTGGTTTCCTCATGACCTACTCTAATTCCTTTAATCTCTTTTTCTTCTCTTACTGCCAAAGCTAACATTTCTAAGACAATATTAAATAATAATGGTGACAGTGGGCAGCCTTCTTTTACTCCTGATCTTACTGAGAATGGTTCTAGTTTGACTCCATTACATATGATGCTTGCTGAAGGTTTTAAGTAGATACTACTAATCATTTTAAGGAAAAGCCCATTTATTCCTATACTCTCCAGTGTTTTTAATACGAATGGGTGTTGGATTTTATCAAAGGCTTTTTCTGCATCTATGGAGATAATCATATGGTTTTTATTAATTTGGTTATTAATATAATTGATTATACTAATAGTTTCCCTAATATTGAACCAGCCCTGCATTCCTGTTATAAATCCTACTTGGTCATGATGTATTATCCTGGGGATGACTTTCTGTAATCTTCTTGCTAAAATCTTATTTAAAATTTTTGCATCAATATTCATTAGAGAAATGGGTCTATAGTTTTCTTTCTCAGTTTTCTCCCTACCTGGTTTAGCTATCAGCACCATATCTGTGTCATAGAAGGAACTTGGTAGTACACCTTCTTTCCCTGTTTTTTCAAAGAGTTTATATAGTATTGAGATTAATTGTTCTTTGAATGTTTGGTAAAATTCACATGTAAATCCATCTGGCCCTGGAGATTTTTTCTTAGGGAGTTGATTAATAGCTTGTTCTATTTCTTTTTCTGATATGGGGCTATTTAAATAATTTATTTCCTCTTTTGTTAATCTGGGCAATCTATATTTTTGTAGATATTCCTCCATTTCATTTACATTGTCAAATTTATTGACATAAAGTTGGGCAAAGAAACTCCAAATTATTACTCTAATTTCCTCTTCATTGGAGGAAAGATCTCCCTTATCATTTTTGAGACTAATAATTTGATTTTCCTCTTTCCTTTTTCTAATCAAATTAACTAAAGGCTTATCTATTTTGTTGGTTTTTTCATAAAACCAACTCTTACTTTTATTTATCAATTCAATAGTTTTCTTGTTTTCAGTTTTATTGATCCCCCCTTTAATTTTCAGAATTTCCAATTTGGTATTTAATTGAGGGCTTTTAATTTGGTCTTTTTCTAGCTTTTTTAATTGTAAGCCCAGTTCATTGAACTTTTCTTTCTCTGTTTTATGCAAGTAAGCATCTAGAGATATAAAATTACCCCTTAAAACCGCTTTAGCCGTGTCCCACAAATTTTGGGATGTTGTCTCATTGTTGTCATTCTCCTGGATGAAATTTTCGATTGTGTCCATAATTTGCTCTTTCACCCATTCGTTCTTCAGGATTAGATTATTTAATTTCCAAATAAGTTGTGGTGTATTTTCTCCTGGCGTTATATTACATGTGAGTTTTATTGCATCATGATCTGAGAAGTTTTTTAGTTGAGTCTCTAGGGCTCTCTAAGTATACCATCACGTCATCTGCAAAGAGTGATAATTTGGTTTCTTTATTATCTACTCATTCCTTTTATCTCTTTTTCCTCTTTTATTGCTAAAGCTAACATTTCTAATACAATACTAAATAGCAATGGTGACAGTGGGCAGCCTTGTTTCACTCCTGATCTTATTGGGAATGGTTTTAGTTTGTCTCCATTACATATGATGCTTGCTGATTGTTTTAAATAGATGCTACTGATCATTTTAAGGAAAAGCCCATTTATTCCTATACTCTCTAGTGTGTTTAATAGGAATGGGTGTTGGATTTTATCAAAGGCTTTTTCTGCATTTATTCAGATAATCATATGTTTTTTGTTAATTTGGTTATTAATATAATTAATTATGCTGATAGTTTTCCTAATATTGAACCAGCCCTGGATCCCTGTTATAAATCCTACTTGGTCATAGTGTACTATCCTGGGCATGACTTTCTGTAATCTCATTGCTAATATCTTATTTAAAATTTTTGCATCAATATTCATTAGGGAAATGGGTCTATAGTTTTCTTTCTCTGATTTCACCCTACCTGGTTTAGCTATCAGCACCATATCGGTCTCATAGAAGGATTCTGGCAGTATACCTTCTGTCCCTATTTTCTCAAATAGTTTGTGTAGTATTGGAATTAATTGTTCTTTGAATGTTTGGTAGAATTCACATGTAAATCCATCTGGCCCTGGAGATTTTTCTTAGGGAGTTGGTTAATAGCTTGTTCTATTTCTTTTTCTAATATGGGGCTATTTAAATAATTTATATCCTCTTCTGTTAACCTGGGCAATCTATATTTTTGTAGATATTCCTCCATTTCATTTAGATTATCAAACTTACTGGCATAAAGTTGGGCAATGTAACTCCTAATTATTGCTCTAATTTCCTCTTCATTTTAGGAAAGTTCTCCCTTATCATTCTTGAGACTAACAATTTGATTTTCCGCTTTCCTTTTTCTTATCAAATTAACTAAAGGCTTATCTATTTTGTTATTTTTTTTGTAGAACCAACTCTTGGTTTTATTTATTAACTCAATAGTTTTCTTATTTTCAGTTTTATTAATTTCTCCTTTTACTTTTAGAATTTCCAATTTGGTATTTAATTGAGGGTTTTTAATTTGTTCTTTTTCTAGTTTTTTTAATAATAAGCCCAATTCCTTGAAGTTTTCTTTCTCTATTTTATGCAAGTAAGCATCTAGAGATATAAAATTGCCCCTTATAACCACTTTGGCCGTATCCCACAAATTTTGGTATGTTGTCTCCTTATTGTCATTCTCCTGGATGAAATTATTGATTGTGTCTATGATTTGCTCTTTCACCCATTCATTCTTCAGGATTAGATTATTTAATTTCCAATTAACTTTTGGTTTATTGTCTCCTGGCCTTATATTGCTTGTGATTTTTATTGCATCATGATCTGAAAAGGTTGCATTTAGTATTTTTGTCTTTCTGCATTTGATTTTGAGGTTTTTATGACCTAACACATGGTCAATTTTTGTATAGGTTCCATGGACTGCTGAGAAAAAAGTAAACTCCCTACTGTCTCCATTCAACTTTCTCCATAGATCTATCATACCTAGCTTTTCTAACAATTGGTTTACGTCCCTAGTTTCTTTCTTGTTTATTTAGTAGTTTGCTTTATCTAATTCTGAGAAAGCAAGGTTGAGATCCCCCACTAGTATCATTTGGCTGTCTATTTCTTCTTGCATCTCTCTTAATTTCTCCCCTAGGAATTTGTGTGCTATTGCACTTGGTGCATATATATTTAGTATAGATATTGCTACATTATCTATGGTACCCTTTAATAAAATATAGTTTCCTTCCTTATCTCTTTTGATTAGATCTATCTTGGCTTTTACTTGATCTGAGATAAGTATTGCTACCCCTGCTTTTTTTTGTTCTCCTGAAGCATAATAGGTTCTGCTCCAGCCTTTTACCTTCATACTATATGTGCCACTATGTTTTAGATGTGTTTCTTGTAGATAACATATTGTGGGATTCTGGTTTTTAATCCAGTCTGATATCCTCTTCCGCTTTATGGGAGAGTTCATCCCATTCACATTCACAGTTAGAATAACTAATTCTTTATTTCCTGCCATCTTATTTACCCAAGTTATGGTTTCCCCTTTCCTTTCCTCTTTCTCCCTTTTCCCCTCCTCAGTACTTTGCTTTTGATGACCCCCTCCCCCAAACAATACTCCACCCTGTAGATTCTCTCCCCCTGTTTTTACTCCTTTCCCCTGATTCTTCTATTTTCCCTTCTATTAGTTTGTCCCTTACTTTTCCTCTTTTCCCTCCCACTTCCCTCTAGCAACAGACAAGTTTCTATGTGAAATCAAGTGTCTGATATACACTTTTAGAGCCCAACCTGATGACAGTAAAATTCACAGAATGCTCATGTCCCTCCCCTCTTTCTCTCAATTATATTAGGTTTTCTTTGCCTCTTCAAATGATTTTACCTTGTTTTTACCTCCTTTTTTTTAGATCTTATTTTACCACTTTTTCCCTCTTTTCCCCAGTATGACAACCTTTTCCCCTCTAGTTCTCTTTTTCATATTATCAAAGTAATATCTAGTTAATTATACCCCCAAACTTTAAGTATCCCCCTAGTAAAAATAAAGTTCTCAAGAGTCCTTTCCTTTTTACCTTTTTATGCATCTCTTGAGTTCTGTGTTTGGGTGGCGAATTTTTTGTTCAGATCTGGTCTTTTCATTAGAAATAGGTGAAATTCACCTATATCATTGAGTGACCACCTTCTTCCCTGGAGGATAATGCTCATTCTAGCTGGATAGGTTATTCTTGGTTGTAATCCAAGTTCTTTTGCCCTTCGGAATATCTGGTTCCAGGCCCTTCGATCCTTCAGTGTGGAGGCTGACAGATCCTGTGTGATTCTAATTATTGATCCTCCCTATTTGAATTGTTTCTTTCTAGATGCTAACAGAATCTGTTCCTTGGTGCTATAGTCCTGAAATTTAGCCACGATATTCCTTGGGGTCTCAATTTTGGGGTCTCTTTCTGGAGGTGCTCGGTGAATTCTTTCAATGGTGATTTTGCCTTCTGATTGTACAATCTCAGGGCAGTTTTCTTTCAGGATTTCCTGGAAGATAGTGTTTAGATTCTTTTTTTCATCATGGCTTTCAGGAAGTCCAATAATCCTTAGATTGTCTCTCCTAGATCTATTTTCCAAGTCAGTTGTTTTTCCTAGGAGATATTTCATATTTTCTTCTAATTTTTCATTTTTTTGATTTTGTTTGACTGATTCTTGAAGTCTTATTGAGTCATTCACTTGCATTTGTTCAATTCTTATTTTTAAAGTGTTGTTTTCTTCAGTTACCTTTTTAAGCTTCTTTTGTAACTGGCCAATTTATTCATTGCACTCTTTTTCCACTTCACTAATTTTATTTTTCAATAAATTGGTGTCTTTTTCATATCTCTTTTGTAGGGCATCATATCCTTCTTGCAAGATATTGTATCCTTCTTTCACTGATTTCAGTTTATTTTCCCATTTATCCTCCAGCTGTTTTTTGAGGTTCTTTATGCAATCTTCCAGAAAGGCCTTTTGAACAAGTGACCAGTGATGGTCTTTAATACCTTCATCTGGTATTTTATCTAAAGGAACCTCAGCATCTGGGGTCAATGCTTCTTTGCCTTGATAGAAGCTGTCTATGATGAGAGGTCTCTTTTGCTTCTTCATTTTTTTAGACAGTGTGGATATCTCTTTAAGGTATGGAAAAAAAAAAAGGTGGCTGAAAAGCTTTGCCCTGGGGCACTTCGGCAAATTAACTTAAGGTTCTGGGCAGGTGGGGGCTAGGACTAAGTCTGAATTACTCCTTAAACAAGGCAAGTCTGCCAGAACACCTGCCCCCAATCAGGGCAGAGTGTCCTGAGTGCCTCACATAAACTCCAGGTGTTTGGAATTTGGAGTTTGGAGTTTGGAATTTCTGCCATGATGAGCTGAGCTGAGTCCCACCCTCACTTCCGGCCTACACAGGAGTCATCTATTTATCTCTCTGTCTGAGTCAGACTAACCTGATATGAAGTTATCCAGAAAGCAGTGTCCAAATATTTCTGAGTTCATTGACTTGAAGATCAGTTCAGAGGCTTATTTTATTGTTGATTTGAGAGAAGATCGGAGGAGAGACAGAAAGTCACCTTTTCACTCCGCCATCTTGACTACTTTTATGATCCCTTTCAAGATGCCTCTTTGGACTTGAGACCAATTTATATCATTCTTTCAGATTTCTTCTGTAGACATTCTGTCCTCATCTGAGTTTGTGTTTTGGTCTGACCTGTCACCTTAGTAGTTTTCTATGGTCAAAGTTCTCTTCTGTTTCTTGATCATTTTCTTTACTTTTCTTTTGGCATTTCCTTTTTTTTATATTACTTTTAAGGTGGAACTCTTGGGAGAAAAGGGAATGCTGTCCCATGCTTCCTGTGCAGCTTTGATTCTTGGCTTTAAGCACAGGGGCCCCTTGTTTTTGTGGGTAGCTCTGTTCAGGAAACAACCTGTTTTCCCAGAGAGTTTGCCTTCTGAGTTGGTACTGGAAGCTGCCCCATTGATTTGCTCCTCTATGGATCCCTGACTTAGTTGCTGATTTGCTATGATTATGACTCTTTCACCAGCTTTCCCTGAATCTATCTGACCTGGGTTGAACACCCTTTTTATTCCAGTAAGACTGACCTTTCTTGAAGTTTTTTCATCCTATCTTGAGCTGTAGAGTGGCTTCATTCCATCAGACTGTTCAGAGGCTTTGTTTCATATGCCTTTTTTTAGAGGGAAACTGGGAGAGCTCAAGCAACTTCCTAACTTTGCTCTGCTATCTTGGCTCCATCCCCAGGCCTTTCTTGGAAATGTAACATATGATTTATAATGGTTTGTATTCTAGATTCAATTTAAAGATTACTGGAGCCAGACATAGCTAAACATTATGGGCTAGACATAGAGCAAGAGATGAGTTTGTGGAAGGATTTCTTTGGGTATTTGTTACAAGGTATGTTGCATCCAACCAAATATATCAATAAAAAGAGATGAATTTTTTTAAGTGAAAGAAACAATAAAGAAAATAGGAAAACCAGAAATGAAATGCTTTTTTAGGATGATTTTTCCTTCAGTGCAAGTGGAACTAATACCAAAACCTAGCTCTCCTGAGAAATAAGAGAAAACAAAATTAGAGGTGGCTCATTTGGTGGTTGAATCATTTTAGTAATTGAATTAGTAGCAGTCTTTCCTTTTAATACACTACTTAACCTGAGCTTTTAGGAGTTATGATAGATATAGTCACCAGGTGACACTTGTGAGCAAATCAAGTATGGTTTTCTCTCCAAGCAACTTCTGTTCCAGTGGTCATGGCTATCTTAAAATAAATGGCTGCCATCTATCTCTTTTAGCTAATTTTGTAGCTAATATCTCAACCTAAATTTCACTTGATCATTGTTTGTATTCTGATGTATCCAAAAGGGTGTAAATAGCAATTATTTCTGTTTTGGCCAGAAACACTGAAGGTCTTCTTCTCCTAGAATGATTTGATTTGATTTTTTGATTAGATAAAGAAGGCCATTCCTTGCCTTATTTGTACCTAGACTTAATCCTTGAATAGTGTTGTCACAGACAAATCAAGACCTGGGAAGGACCTTAGCTTAAAAAGACCAAGATCTCCCACTCCATCCAGGGGCACCTCCAGTTATCCTGATCTATATCTTGTCAATGGACCCAGAAGACCCTAGAGAAGAGAATCAGTTTGGGGACTTTACTCTTAGATCTGTTACTTAGATTCAGTTAAATTGCAAGTCATGACATCTCATTTCTGATATCAAGGTCCTCATCAAGAACAAAGGACAAATAACAATGTGTGAGTAGTTGTAGCTGAACTACTGGGGACACAACTCGTTTTTTGTAGTTGGGCAAAGTAACTCCTTTCTTTCTTCCTTCCCAACTTTTTTCTTCCTTCCTTCCATCCTTCCTTGCTTGCCTACCTCCCTGTCTTCCTCCTTGCCTTCCTGCCTTTCTTCTTGCCTTCCTGCCTTCCTCCTTCCCTTCTTCACCAAAAACTAGTACGATATCCTGAGATTTTGGAGCTAGATTTATTTTTCCTAGACCATGACTTAAATCCAAATCATGCTGGCTCTCATTGATTTGCCGACAATAGGTCACACCCTTAAACTCAGTTGGTCATTGTTTGGATTCTGATGATTCAGAAACTGCAAATAGCAATTGTTTCCGTTTTGCCCCCAAATCCTGAGGGTCTTCCTTGATTGATTTTATTTTCCTTTGTTTTGACTAAGTAAAAAGAACCATTCTTTGCTTTACTTTTACCCAGCTTCAATCATTGAATAGGTATTACCTAAGACAAACTGAAACCTGGGAGAGATCTCAAAAAGGCTAGGCCTCCCACTGCATCCAGGCTATCTGCAGATGTCCTGATCTATATCTTACCACTGGACCCAGCTGGCTTTGAGGATAGAGAGAGGTTAATGACTTAGTATAGCCTATCCTCACTGAAATTAAATTTACTTGCAAGTCATAATATTTTCTGATGTCACTCTTTCAAGAAGGAAGGATAAACCACAATAGTAAAGTTAACCTTTTCAGGAATATTTTTCATGAGAATTGTTTCCCTTCATTCTAATAAATGTTTTCTTTGAAATGTTTCTCCTTTTTATTATGAATACTACAAATATCAAAAAATATAAAAGACCATTTTTATAAAACTATTTCTATTATGTATATTATATATAGACTGTTTTTTTCCCTGAGGCAATTGGGGTTAAGTGATTTGCCCAGGGTCACACAATTAGGAAGTGTTAAGTGTCTGAGACCAGATTTGAACTCAGGTCTTCCTGACTTCAGGGCTGGTGCTCTATCCATTGCACCGTCTAACTGTCCCTATAGATTGTTTTTTAAAGAATAAATTAAATGTAACATGGTAAGGCAAATATTTTTCTATTCCTCTTTGTCCTATTCTTAATTTTCTTCTTTTCTGTGCATTTTTAAATATAGTATATCATTTACATTTTTCTCTGTTCTTTTGTTTTTGATTGTATCATTTCTATTTTTGTTTCCAAAGTGCTTGGCACAGAGTAGGGGCTTACAAAATTCTGAGTTCTTATTCTAGAAGCTGGAGTTTGGGGGTTTATAAAATATTAGATTACCGTAGGCCTGGATTATTGTGTTGTGTGTAGCTAATCTATTTCACTGATCCCCCACTCTATTTCCCAGCTAGTTCCAAATGGTTTTGATGACTGCTGCTTTATAATATAGTTTTAGTTTTAGTACTGCTAAGCTGCCATCCTTTAAATTTATTTTTTCATTAATTCCCTTGAAATTCTTGACCTTTAATTGTTTCACATAAATTTTGTTATTATTTTTTGTGGTCCTATAAAATAATTTTCTGGCAGATTGATTTGTATGGCACTGAAAAAGTAGATCAATTTAGGCAGAATTGTCATTTTTATTATATTAGCTTGGCCTACCCATGAGCAATTGAAAAATTTCCTATTGTTTAGATATCACTTTATTTGTATGAGAAGTGTTTTGTAACGGTGTTAATGTAGTTCTTTTGTTTGTCCTGGCAGGTAGACCTCCCACTTATTTTAGTTTGTCTACAGCTATTTTAAATGGAATTTCTTTCTATCTCTTGCTGATGGGCTTTGTCAGTAGTATATAGAAATGAGGATGATTTGAGTGGTCTTACTTCATGTCCAGCAATTTTGCTAAAGCTGTGAATTGTTCTTAGTAGGTTTTTGGATGATTTTCTAGGATTCTCTAAGTATATCATCATAATATCTGAAAATAGTGATAGCTGTATTTCCTCATTGCCTATACTAATTCCTTTAATTTCTTTATTCTTTTCTTATTGCTAAAACCAGTATTTCTAGTACAATGTTGAATAATAATGGTAATAATGTTTTATCCATGATCTTATTAGGAATGTGTCCAGCTTCTCTTCAGTATAAATAATGCTTGCTGTTAGTTTTAGATAGATACTGCTTATTGTTTTAAGGAAAGTTTTCTTTATCCCTATGCTCTCTAGTGTTTTTTTTTTTAATAGGAATGGGTGCTGTATTTTATCAAAAACTTTTTCTTCATCTATTGAGATTATCAAATGATTTCTGTTGGTTTTGTTATTGATATGGTCAATTATGGTAATATTTTTTCTTTTTTCTTTTTTTATTTGCAAAACATATGTATGGGTAATTCTTCAACATTAACCCTTACAAAGCTTTCTGTTACAATTTTTTTCTCCCTACTCCCTACCCCTCCCCTAGATGACAGGATATCCACTACATGTTAATTATGTTAAAATACTTGAAAAATCAAATATATGTAATATTTTTTCTTGATATTGAACCAGCCCTGCATTCCTTGGTCATAATATATTATCTTGCTGATAAGTTGCTGTAATCTCTTTGCAAATATTTTATCTAAAATTTTTGCATCAATATTCATTGGGTAGATTGTTCTGTAATTTTCTTTCTCTGTTTTGGCTCTTCCTGGTTTAGGTATCAGTGCTGTATTTGCATCATAGAAGGAACTTTACCTATTTTTTCAAATAGTTTACAGAGTACTGGAATTAATTGTTCTTTACATGTTTGGTAGAATTCACTTGTGAATCCATCTGACCCTGGAGATTTTTTCTTAGGGAGTTCATTAATAGCTTGTTCAATTTCTTTTTCTAAAATGGTACTGTTGAAGCAATTTATTTCCTCTTCTGTTAACTTGGGAAATTTATATTTATGTAAATATTCAATGATTTTGGAGTATTGTCAAACTTGTTGCCATACAGTTGAACAAAATAGCTCCTAATTATTGCTATAATTTATTTCTCTTTGTTGGTAATGTTGTGCCTGTCTCAGTTTCCCTCAGTTACTGTCTCAGTTTCCCTCAGGTGCAGTATCAGTCTCCCTTAATTGCTGTTTCAGTCTCCCTTAATTGCTCTGTCCCAGAATAGAAATCCCCACTTCCTGACCTTCAGAAATAATTGGACTCACACTCCAAAGTAATCATGAAACCTCCAGATGGTCAGCCTCGACCTACCTCTTATCTATCTATGTGACCCAGACAAGCAGTCTGCTTTGGCAAGGCTCCTTACTCCCTAACCTGTCAGAACTGAATTTATGGTTTCCTTGGACACCAGATGTGCTCAGCTGTTCCACGAGTTCTTTGTTTCCCCTGGGCTAGGAAGATTATAAAACTAGTATTTTCCAGCAATGGAGTACTGAGTATTTTGTATTCAGTTGGCTAACATGGCTGTGGCTATGTTGGTCTCTGGCCTGGACTTCGTGCTTTGAGACATGAGTCCCACCAGTCCTGATCCATAGCTATGGATTCTGAACTCTCAATTAACATCAATAAAGCATTACCTAATTTCCATGTGTGATACTGCCTCAGTTTCTCCCTGAGCATTACAGTAAGTTCACCCTTTTCATTTTTGATACTGATGATTTGTTTTTTCCCCTTCTTTTTCATAATCAAATTAAGCAAAGATTTATATTTTTGTTGTAGAAGTCTTGGGTAATCCCACCTTTTTGTATTCAATCAGAAAGGCAAGCTCGTCTTTGTAAAATCACTTTTGGATTAGTCTGACACAGCATTCTACCTCCTGGTCTCTTTCCTCTTATCTCCTCCCTCATGCTTCATGATATCTTTCTCCTAATTATATGAGTGCTTTTAGGGTGCTAAACTCCTCTGTGCATTTAGCCTGCCAGTCAATGGCATATTCCCACCTCATGATGCATTCCCTTCTCCTGTTTAATTGTGAATTCCCCTAGGAAACTTGTGTTTTCCACTGATAATTGCTTAAGCCATTTTCCTTGCTAATTATATGGTCTGCCAAATCTATTTCATTTTTACCTTTCTGGTGTCTATTTTCCTTCTTCATTTCCTCTGTAACCTCTTCTAATAAATAAATTTACATGTTGACAGAAAAACCATTGTGAATTCGTTACATGATGGAACCCCAGCATTTGGTGCCAGACCCCAATTTTAGTGCCAATTCCTCTCCTTAATCTCCTCATTTGGTGCCTACACTAATCTCATCATTTTGCTTGTTGAAATTAAAACATATCATCCTGTTATTCTGCCCAAAAACAAAAATACCACTAAACAGTATGTGATAGCAAGTAGAAATCAATGCATCACCTGGAGGAGGAATTAATTAGTTTATTTAGGACAAGACCTAAAGCGTCTAATGATGATTGTAATAGGACCTGAAGATTATCCTGATTCCAGAAAAGAAACAGCACATTTTTTTTCTTCATTTTGACTTAGGTAGATGTGTGGATATTGAAATGGCTACAATGCAATTGCAAATTACTCAGAAATTGCAGTGGGCACAATCTTTCACTTAGGACTATTGAGCATAGATCACAGGGAGAAAACCAAAAGATTCCTCTTTACGTTAGCCTCAAGAGTTAAGGCATACATGTGTTTCTCTTAAGAGTATTATGTATTTAAAATATGACAAAATAAAAAATAATTTTCTGGAAGTATAATTAATGTTTAGCTAAAAGAGATATTATGTAAGCACAAATAATTGGTTCTTGATAAATTATATGACTTCATAATTTCCAGAATTCAATTATACTTTGAGATTTGAGTTTAGATAGAGAAATATCTATAGGTTTTCATTACCCCTTAAAATAGATTTGTGCATTTAGAGAAATGGTATCTGCATTTCAAACTGTTAGGCACAAGTTTTATTATATCCTGTTGCTTAAATAGTTATTAGAAAGTAAGGATTATATTTGATATTCAACATGTTCAACCATTATTTATTAAGTTGCTCTGGTATAAGGAATACTGTGTGAAATATAAAGAGTATAAAGTTTGGATAAAGCACAATCATTGCAGCTTAAAGTCAATTATAGCATTATAGCATGCACATGACTACAAAATACATAATAAATGCATTGGGAAGCTTCAAAAATTATGCTACTTAGGCTTAGGAGAGAAGTTACTCAGGGCCTGAGGATCAGGGTAGAATCCTGGTGGAAGTGGCATTAAGTTGAACTTTAAAAATGGATACAAATTCAACAAATGAAGATGGGGAGGCATCCTCGAAGAGGAAAAAATGAGATTACACAGTATTAGGATAGACAGCAAAGCACTAGATACCTTTGGAGTTTGATGAGGAGTCTAGTTTGGTAAATTATAATGTATGTGGAGGTGAATGAATTATATAAGTTAAGGCTGGGAAGGTTAGGTATTAGCAAGTTGTGCGCAGTGAGGCTTTAAGATTGGCTGAAGAGTAAACCTTATTCATTCGGCAAGAGGGAAGAACTGTAAGATTATATAATAACTGCAGAGAAGTGACAGATTTATATATGAGGAATATTAATATGGGATGAAGAACATAAACAGGTAGGATATATAGATAGGGAAACTAGACAAGAGATAAAAGAAAATAAATCAAAAAAGATGTTAGACTTTTGCAACAGTGGCATCAGGGAAAGAAAATAAAGTATGTTTGAGCTGTGTCTTGAATGAAGAAAAGGATACTCTACTATTGAAGTAAGGAAGAAGTGCATTGCAGGAATCAGATACAATCAGTAAATAAGCACAGAGATGGAAAAACAAATGATGTGTGAGAGAGATGATATGAGAAAAGATAAGTTTGGTTGGGCTATTGAGTACAAGAATGAGAGTAATGTTTATAAAGGTTGGAAACAATTGCTTAGGCTAAGATTGTAAAAAGTTATAAAACATAATCAGAGGAATTTGAACTTAGAGACAATAGAGAGAGCCACTGGAGTTTATTGAATGAGAGATGGCCATATCTGTGCTTAAGAAAAGTTACTTTAACAGTAGGGTTTAGGTTGAATCGAAATGAAAGAGACTTGACCCAGAGAAGGAAATTAGGGGAGCATTACACTAATATAAACAAAAAGTGATGGTTAAATTAAAGTGTTAGCTGTGGAAAGAGAGCAGTTTGTTGGGACAGATGTTATGGCATTCAAAATGGAAAGGTTTAGCCATTGATAGTATATTTAAGGCAAAAGATAATGAGAAGCTCAAATTCACCTGGGATTATTTACTGAGAAATTAGAATAATGGTGGTGTCTTCTACAGAAATTAGGAAATTCAGAAGAGGAGGTGTGTTTTACAAGGATAATGAGATTGGTATTGCATTTGGGATGCCTACCAATCATTGTTTGATCCATTTAATAGGTAGTTGTTGATGGAGGACTGAAGGTTAGGTGACAAATTAGGGCTGAATGTATAAATCTTTGAGCTATTTCCAAAGAAGTATGCTGATGGGTTCATTCATAGAGATTAGAGAGAAAAGAAAAGAGGGCCCAGGACAGAGCCTTGTGGTATGTTCACTTTTAGGGGATGAGATATGGGTGATGAGCTAGCAAAGGAGATTGAGGGGAAATTGTCAGGTTGGTAAAAGAATCAGGAGAAAATATCATCATGAATATCCAGAGAGAAGAGGTTATTCTAGAGGAAACTGTGCTCAACAGACTTGAAAACAGCAGATACGTCTAGAAGGATTGGGGCTTAGAAAAGATCATGTCTATTGGAGATCATTGGTAACTTTAGGAAAAACAGCTTCATTTGACAGATGTCAGAAGCCCTATTGCAAAAATTTGAGGAGTGAGAGAAGACATGGAGGTAATGTGTCAATAGTTTTTTTAAGGAGTTTTTCTCAGAAATTAATGAGATATATAGAAAAAATATCTCAAGAGAATGGCAGAGTCTAGTTGAGTTTTTTGAATGGTAGAGATTTGGGCACTTCTGAAGAAAAGGTTAAGGATTAAAGAAAGTAGAACAATTGATGTAGATGATGCAAAGGGATAGGAACACAGGTACACATAGAGGAATTGGTAGAGTCAAGTCAATAAACATTTATTAAACACTTTTCCATACCAGCCTTTATGATACTTTCTTGTAATCTTGTAAGCAAAGAGACAGTTGCTACCCCTAAGGTAGTGGGGGAGGGAGGTGAAAAGAGGAAACAAGGAAAAGGTGAAGGAACACAGAGTCTGGGTATTGAAGAGAAAGTCTAGGATAGTAAGGAGTACATCCTGGAAAGGAATAAAGAGATGGAGACAAGCCATTACTTTATTACAGATTGAAGAAAAAGGAGATAAAGTGGGGAATGCTATAAAAGAATTTTGAGATTAAGCAATATGAGAAAACATATTGAGTGTCCTCAATTTTCTCAGTAAAGTAAGGATAGACAATTCACTTCTTCCTTAGACAGTTCATTCTATCTTTGAACAAGTCTAATCATTAAATAGTTTTTTTTTCTGACATTAAGTCAATTTGTCTCTTTGTACTCATAGTTTCTGGTTGTTTTCTGGAGTTTTACAAAATAAATCTAATCCCTCTGTCCGATGAGGTGTTCATTCAAATAATTGGAAATAGCTCTCATGTGCTGACTTCCTTGAGTCTTCCTTCTCTCAGAAAAAACATCTTAAGTTACTTTGACTATTTTTTTCTATGTGTGGAGTCTAGGATCAGCATCATTGCCATCCTCTGGAGGCTTCTAGGAATCAGAAAAAATCAAAAGCATGAGAAAGTTCTGGGCCAGCTGAAGATTTGTAGCATAAAGTTAGAGAAGGATAAATTAGCTTACATTTATAATTCCACCTTCCTTTCCCATTTCGTGTTTTATTTCTTGAATATAATCTATGCAAAAATGTAAGAGGGAGAATGTTATGATGAATAGTATATATAACAAAAGTCCACAGTTTTTTTGTTTTGTTTTGTTTTGTTTTTTACAGGATGTGCTTCTTCATTTTAGTATATTGGAATATTTGAATTTACTGATGATTGTAAAATTTCTTTTTTTTCTTTATTTTAATACACATTGCTTTATGAATCTTGTAAGAAGAGAAATATTAGGACAAAAGGGAAAAATTATGGTAGAAGGGAAAATCAGAAAATAAGAAGTGAACATAGCATGTGGTGATTTATACTCAATCTCATAGTTCTTTTTCTGAATACAGATGACCTTTTCTATCCAAAGTCTATTGAGATTACCTTGGATTCCTGAACCACAGAGAAGAACCAAATTTTTCATAGCTGATCATCACACATTCTTGCTGTTATTATGTACAATGTATTCCTGGTTCTTCTTGTTTCACTCAGCTTCAGTTCATGTAAATCTTTCCAGGCCTTTCTAACCTCAGCTTGTTCATCACTTTTATAGAACAAAAATATTCCATTATCTTCATATACCACAGCTTAGTCAACTATCCCCCAACCAATTCTTTACTACCACAAAAAGAACAGTAATAAACTTTTTTGCACATGTGAGTCCTTTTCCCTCCTTTATGATTTCCTTGGGCTATAGACTAAGTAGTGGCACTGCTGGGTATGCACAGTTTTATGGTCCTTTGGGCATTGTTCCAGATTGCTCTCCAGAATGGTTGGATCATTTCATAATTCCAACAGTGCATTAGTGTCCCAATTTTCCCACATTCCCTCCAACATTTATTACTGTCTTTTCCTGTCTTATTAGCCACTCTGAGAGGTGGGAGGTGGTACCTCAGAGTTGCTTTAATTTGTGTTTTTCTAATTAATAGCGATTTAGAGCATTTTTTCACTTGGACTATAAATGGCTTTAATTTTCTCACCTGAAAATTGTCTGTTCATATCATTTGACTATCAATTGGGTAATGATTTGTATTCTTATAAATCTGACTTTGTTCTTTATACATTTTAGAAATGGGACATTATACTGGCTGCAAAGATATTTTACCAGCTTTGCACTTCCCCTTTAATCTTGTTTCTGTTGGTTTCATTTGTGCAAAAACTTTTCAATTAAATGCAATCAAAGTTATCCATTTTGCCTTACATAATGTTCTCTAGTTCTTTGGTTATTAATTTCTCCCATCTCCAAATATCTGATTCTCCTAATTTGTTTATGGTATCATCCTTTATGCCCAAATTATGTACCCATTTTGATCTTATTTTGATATGGGGTGTGAGATATAGGTCTATGCTGAGGCAATTGAAGTTAAGTGACTTGCTCAGGGTCACACAGCTAGGAAGTGTTAGGTGTCTGAGGTCAAATTTGAATTCAGGTCTTCCTGACTTCATGGCTGGTGCTCTATCCACTGCACCACCTAGCTGCTGCCAGTTCTGTTATTTTCTAATATAGTCTACCCAAATTTTCAAAAAAAAGGATGAGATATTAAGACTGAGGGGTGTGTTGTTGTTGTTATTATTGATGATGATACTGATGAGTTGTGTGTGCTTTTAGGAATCTATTTTAAAAATCTGAGACATTTGCATTTGAGAAGCCCAACTGTAAGGGGTTTATAGACTTCCACTGACTTTAAACAAGTGTCAATTTACTCTATATTTTAGGGAGATGCTGTGGCAGGCTCAATGAAACAGACAATCAGGTTAGTTGTATCCTTTTGTACTTTAATGAAGGGTAGATCAAATAAAATTCATATCATTACTTTCAATCTTTACTTTCCCTAAATTTCTATTTTTTTATCAATTATTTGCAGCATTTCCCCCTATTTTTTTCTCCTTTTATCAGTGTGCAGGAGTAAGAGCACATAGCTTGAATAGATTGCTGATGTAACAAGAAAGGGATAACAATTATACAGGGGAAAAATTGGTCCATTTATACACAAGGCTCTTAATTTTCTTCCTCTATTATAATTCAGGTTCCTACAAGAATTTTCTTATTTATGATTTTATATAATCAACATGTAGCACAAAGACTGGCAAATAGTAAGTAAGCCTTCAATTAATGCTTACAGTTGGAAAGGAATGCAGTGCCCTAAATCCATGGCTAGTAAGGGGTAGGGAGAGAATTTTAACCCAGGTCTTTTTAATTCCAAGTCCAATCTTCAATTGAATTGAATGGATACTGCAATTTATGAACTTCCTTTCTCTTTGATTAAATGAGAAGGATAATTCTTTTAAAAATCAAAATGTTTTATATTTCTGCTCCTGGATATTTATAACCTGATAAAATAGATTAAGCCATAAGGAAGATTTATACTATCACTGCTTTTTGGGGTCTGTTAAAAATATCTTATAAATATTTTCACTAACCCTTTCACATAATATCCAAAAACTTTTTGGAGGGGGATGGGTAATGCTTTCTATTGTATGATAGCATCTGCTCAATATTCTGCTTTTTCTTTGCCTCAGAAGTTGAATGAATCTTTGCTTTCACTTATACTTTAGAGAGCTCTGTACCAAATTATTTTTTCCTGGCATTGCAAAACTATGCCCTTGAGAATACATGCAGCTTCTATATTGGGGCTTACTTGGCTTTCAGATGATAACCCCAGAAGAGCTTCTTAAGAATTGTATAACTACAACAAGAATTTTATTGGGTAAAATATGAAATAATTGCTAGACTTGAAAACTATGCAAGCTTTCTTTGTGCTAAGTAAATGCGAAAACATAACATAAAAATTTTTATGGGATTTAAGTAAGAATTAAGAAAGGATTTAAGTAAGAAAAGTCTTTGCTTGACAAGAATGGCTTTCAACTGGAGGAAAGGCCTTAGAAATCATTCCCTTTTACACATTAAAATTATAAAAAACAAAAGAAAAATAGGAGTAGGTTTGGGGTTATGATAATTTCAGATGTGGATGATTCTCAGGCAAGGACAAGTTTATTATGACTTCTCAGGAAATAAATTAATGGAAAATATATTTGTTAAGTGCTTATTAAGCATAATACATTGTGTTAAATGCTGAGGATACAAATCCCAAAGCAAAAACAGAACCTATTCTTAAGGAACTGATGAAAAGGATCACCTCATACAGGAGAGTAATGATCAAAGCAAAACACTTTGGTCTGGACAATTAAAGGAATGGTGAGTGGGACCAGAGAGGAATAGATGAACATATTTAAATCAGGATGAATGGAAGAGTTGAGTTCATCATGGTTCATGATTCTAATATTGAAGAAGTAGGTAGGATGTAGTGGTAATTGGAGAGGAAGGAGTGAAGTGAACCCTTGTTATTGGGGCCACCCCAACTTGAAATAGTTCTTTAGAAGAAATAGTAACCAATGCCTTGCAGTAAATTCTCCAGTGAGAAATTTGCTATAAGGCAGGAGTTTTATCTTGGGTTTGGAGATCTAGTCTTGGATGGAGGAAAAATCTCTCTGTCTCTCTGTCTGTCTCTGTATCTCTATCTCTGTGTATGTGTGTGTGTGTGTGTGTGTGTGTGTATGTGTGTGTGTCTTTCTTTCTCTTTTGTTCTACTCCCCTCTTTGTATATTTATATACAAAGGCAGGAGTTTTATCTTGGGTTTGGAGATCGTCTTGGAAGGAGGAAAAATCTCTCTGTCTCTGTCTCTCTGTCTGTCTCTGTCTCTCTATCTGTGTGTGTGTGTGTGTCTTTCTTTCTCTTTTGTTCTACTCCCCTCTTTGTATATTTATCTCTTTATTTTCAGTGACATTTAACTGAAATTTAGCCTGTTCTTCAATTATGCATGCAGGCAACAAAATGTAGAATTAGCAATATCTGTGACTGTGACGTTATTGCTAATAGAAATTATAAATATTTTTATATTACATTATCATCAGATTCCATATGGTTACAATTTTCCTGTATATAGCTTTTATTTCAACGTAGTTGATTTCCTTTGTAATACTATGCATTTTTATGCATTTAAAAACATAATAATAAGGGTGAATGGACTTTATCAGACTACAAAAGGGGGCCCTGGAACATATGAAAAGGATAAGAACTGTTCTAGGGCATGGTCTCTGGAGTATATAGTGAAGTGATTGGCAAGGTTATAGAAAAAAAAAGAATTGGGGATTTCAAAAAGGAATAAAGTAGATGGATGGATAACATAATTACTCCATTATTATAAAGGGATGCCAAAGGTTAAAGAGTTTATATTTTAACCAATGGGTAATATGAAACCTGAAATATCTTAAACAAGGAAGGTAACATAGATGAATATCTATAATAGGGAGATTAAGAATCTAAAGGAGTTATAACAGTGGGAAGACCAGACAATGATGATTATGAGTTAAATAAGTGATAAGTATTGAACTGGGCTGGTGAGAGTATAAGAGCTGAAGGACAGAGGTGAAATATATTGAGGTAGAATGGATAGAATTTATAAAAGATTGGAGAGAAAGAATAGGGTTTTCTTGGAAGAGTGAGTTAAATTTTTGAATATGTTAAATTTGAAGTTCTGAGATGATGTCAATGGGGGAGAAGTCTAGCACAAAATTTAAAATAAATTTTGAGTCTGAAGACCATTGCCAAACTCTTAGTTTAATCATTTACTACCAGTATGACTGTGCACAAGCTACTTAAACTCCAAGCATCAGTTTTCTCACCTGTGGAAGTGAAAAGACTGGAATCAATTACTTTTATATCCCTTTCAATTCTAAAAGTGTGTGACCATATGATTATTGCATAATACATAAAACTGAGAGTTTATGCTTAACATTAAATTAGGCTGTTGTATTTTTTTTAAAAACATTTTAATTTTCTTGACTTGGTATATTTTTCCTTTAGGAATAGATTTCTGATTTTATAATGAAACTAAAAAGGAAAATAGGATTTTTATACACAACTTTAATGGAACACATATAATCTCTAAGATGAGAGATGTCTATTTTTTGCTTTAGTTTTGGTCCAATTCTGCTCCCCAGAATTGTGAACTAATAAATGTTATGCGTCATGTTATCTAGAATCCTGGATCAGTGAAAGAATAAATGATTATTTCAGGGTCACGTAGTCACTATGTTATAGAGGTAGGACTCATACTCAGATTTTATGTTTGAAGTTAGCTTTGTATCTTTTAAGTCATCTTGCCTCTCTATATAGCTCATATTAAATTTAACTGTCTCACTATTGAATTAGAAATAAAATATAGTGGGGAAAAAGTTACTAGTCTTAGAACCAGAAATTAAAGTTGCTGTTCAATTGTTTCAAATTTTTTTACAGAGAAAGAAAATTATAGACCAATCTCCTTAATGAATATTGATGCAAAAATCTTAAATAAAATATTAGCAAAGAGATTACAGAAAATCATTCCCAGAATAATACACCATGACCAAGTAGGATTTATACCAGGAATGCAGGGATGGTTCAATATTAGGAAAACTATTAACATAATTGACTATATTAATAACCAAATTAACAAAAAACATATGATAATCTCAATAGATGCAGAAAAAGCATTTGATAAAATCCAACATCCATTCCTATTAAAAACATTAGAGAGTA
>JAJPUD010016370.1:0-12330 GCA_023553655.1 Myrmecobius fasciatus | reverse complement strand
CCCTTTGACCCAGCAGTGTTTCTACTGGGCCTATATCCCAAAGAGATTTTAAAGGAGGGAAAGGGACCCACATGTGCAAAAATGTTTGTGGCAGCCCTTTTTGTAGTGATAAGAAACTGGAAATTGAAAAGATGCCCATCAATTGGAGAATGGCTGAATAAATTATGGTATATGAATGTTATGGAATATTATTGTTCTGTAAGAAATGACCAACAGGAGGATTTCAGAGAGGATTGGAGAGACTTGCATGAACTGATGCTGAGTGAAATCAGCAGAACCAGGAGAACATTATACACAGCAACAAGACTATACGATGATCAATTTTGATAGACATGGTTCTCTTCAACAATGATGTGATTCAAAGCAGTTGTTTTGCGATGAAGATAGTCATATACATCCAGAGAGAGGCCTGTGGGAACTGAGAGTGAACCACCACACAGCATTTTAATGCTTTCTGTGAATATTTCCATGCATTTTGTTTTCCTTTTTAGGTTGTTTTTTCCTTCTTCTCTTTCTAGATCTGATGTTTCTTGTGCAGTAAGATAACTGTATAGATATGTATACATGTATTGTATTTATCATATAATTTATCCTATTTAGCATGTATTGGATTGCCTGTCGTCTAGGGATGGGGGTGGGGGGAAGGAGGGGAAAAGCTTGGGAAAAAAAGTTTTTGCAAAGGTCAATGTTGAAAGGTCACTCATATGTTTTGTAAATAAAAAGCTTTATACAATTGTTTCAAATGTTTTTGGCTCTTTGTGAATCCATTTGCAGTTTTCTTGGCAAAAAAACCCCAAAAAACCCAAAAACTGGTTTGTCATGTTCTTCTTCATCTCATTTTACAGATGAGAAAACTGAGACAAACAGGGTTAAGTGCCTTTCGCAGGATTACACAGTTAGTGTCTAAAACAATACCTGAACTCAGAGAGAGGACTCTTCCAAACTGCAGGTCCAAAGCTTGATCCATTGAGTCATCTACATGCTCTAGGACTAGATTAGTGTATTCAAAAGAACAATGGATCTTGTATACAAGAATTTTAGTTCAAATTTTGGCTTTTCTAATTACTGTTAGTATAATCCTGGGTGAGATATTTTACAGTTCTCTAAGTCTCAAATTCTTCCTCTATAAAATTGTGTGTTTGAATTACATCAGTATTGACTCAGTACATAGGGAAACTGGATTCAAATGCCACCTCTGACATTTATTAGGCTAAGCACCTAACTGTCAGATTATCACCCTGAGTTAGTCATTTAATTTTGCTGAGTTCCAGTTTCTTCAAATGGAACATGATGGTGTTGGATTAGTACTGAATATATGTCTAAAGGCTCTTCTAACTTTAAATCTACACTTCCATGGTCTGTGCTTGAGTCTTGACCTTGGCTTTTATGATCTGAGAAACTTCAGATAGAATAAAATCTTTGAACATTATTCTCTTTATGTATAAAATTAAAATAATAATAACTATCTTAGGTATTATTTCACTATTTCTCATTTGTTTTTTGTGAATAAATATCAGTTGAGACAGCATGTATGAAAATAGCTTAAAAATCCAAAGTACTATAAAATGATAAATATTTTGCTATAATCAAGAACCTATTAAGTTACAAGCATTAATATCAATGATGTATTGTTATTTAATCATAATTCTTTCAGTGGCTGTGTGGTTTTGTATTTGGAACATTAAATCTCCAAAGAATAAAACAAAATAATGTCACACAGTGGGCAAAGTACATGGTGGATGTGAGCTATGACATATAGTCAACAAGGAACTCTGACAAACAACAGCAGCAAAATATTCTGTTGAAGAACTATATGATAACAGAAGATGATAAGGACCAGAAATGATAAGTTGATAGCTTGAGTACCCATTGGTTCTGTCATAATATTTCTTTAGTATATTTAGTTGACCCACTGTGCTACATTTCTCAGAGGAAGTGACCAAGAGTCACCAAGATGAACAGGCATGGATGGGTTATATGTTGTAGAATTGGGGGCAAGATCCACATTGATAAGATTTTAAATCCATATGATCTTGTGTCTGACATTGTATTTAATATTGATATGTGGTGATCTCAACAAAAATATAAATTTTATATTTATTTTTGTCAAATACATTTTTATGAAATAAATTATATTACATGATATTTTGATATTTAGGAAAGTAATATGTCCTTGATCCCATGCAGTAATGAGGCATAGGAGTGGATTTTCCTGGAGGGGCAGGTTTTAGTGAATGTAGGAAAAAGGCAACTTCTTGTTTTACTCTTGATATTTATTCTTGAATGCATGCATGATCCATGATGTGCAGTATCCTTCCCTTAAAAATCAGAAAAGAAGGTGAGATTTAATTAAGAGAATGGGGAAGAGAGATTCATCAAGGCCTTGCCCTTGAGTTACTATGACCTAGCCAATTCAAAGAAAGCTTTGCATTCTGTAAAGAAATATATTTCAGAAGTATTGGGGCTTCTGACTTTTGGTTTCCCATCTGGTTTATTGACCTAAAAGATATAATTTAAACTGTTATTTTTACTATTATTAACAAATGTAGTTTTTATACTAAACACGAGAATATTACATGCATAATGTTGAATAGAGGACAGTGATAATTATTTGAAAAAGCTACTTTTCAATGTTGAAATAGAAGATCCTATGGCACTACAATAGAGTATGAGAGTGGGCCTAGAAGAGAACCACATTGTAATTTTCAATAATTATCAGGATATGAGATTTAGGGCAGGTCATTAAAATACATCTGGGTAACATTCTTTCCATGTAAAATAAGGAATCTGGATTACATAATCTCTAAGGTCCTTTCTAGCTTCAAAATTTTGTTATTATGAAATATATGAATTATAACTAATAATCTCAGGGGAGAAGGAATGACTTAGATAAATGTTACCTTTATTTTATATTTGTCTATGTTTCATAAGTTTGAATTTTTGGAGGGAAGCATTGCAATCCTGAACTACAGGAAGTCCAGTTCCAAATAATATATTTTTTTATATAATTCTTCCAGAAAACATATCACTGTACTTGATCTTAGCCAAAATAGTTTGTGAAGTGATATAGAGAAAAGAAAAATTGTTTAAAAAATGTTAGGCTTGGGATGAATCAGGGTATTCACAATGACTCATACTTTCCTTTTCCTACAATCCTCAATTATAATTGATAAATTAAAAAAAAACACTTATCAGTAAATCTTACCTTGAGAAGGCATAAATAACTTCAGGAATTTGAATCTTTTTGTCTCTTTCTTTTTCTGTCTCTCTCTCTCTACCTCTTTTCCTTGCCTATCAGCACCTTAATTCAGGAATATAATCCCAGTTCCTGATTTTTCTGTGAAGTACCTTTCTTTGAATTATATTGTATTTTCTCTCTAAGTTTTTAATGGTGTTAGTTTATAATCCTTGTTCTCCTGGAATGTATACAGACCTTTCTGTGAAGTTTAGTTTTAGGAGAGTGAAGGTTTAATCTAGATTATTGCGTGTGTCTTTCTAAAAATTTATTAATTTTGGTCAATGGTATTGCATTCCCCCCCCAATTACATATAAAGATAGCTTTCAACATTCATTCTTGTAATATTTTATGTTCTAATTTTTTTCTTCCTCTCTCCCTTACCTCCCCCTCTGGTGAGCAATATGATATAGGTTATACATGTGCAATCATTTTAAACATATTTCCATATTAATCATGCTGTGAAAGAAAAATCAGGAGGGAAAGAGAAAAATTTGAGAAAGAAAAAAAATAACAAAAAAGGTGAAAATCCATCTTCAGTCTCCACAGTGCTCTCTCTAGATGCTGATGGCACTTTCCATCCTAAATCTATTGGAATTATCTTGTATCAATGTATTGATGAGAAGAACTACATCTATCATAGTTGATCATCACATAATCTTGCTGTTTCCTAGTACAATGTTCTACTAGTTCTGCCCACTTCATTTAGCATCAATTCATGTAAGTTATTACAGGCTTTTCTGAAATCAGTCTGCTTATCATTTCTGAAAGAACAATAATATTCCATTACATTCAATTGTCTGTCTTTCTTTGCAACGTTGCATCAATGGCTTGTTTTTGATAAATTGGTGCTGTGGATTAACTGTGAATATTTGTTTCCTTAATAGTATTATTTCCTATATATAATTTATTTGTATGTATTTGTTCACATGTTGTCTCTTGTGATTGTGAATTCCTTCATGTCTTTAAGCTTTTTTTTTCTTTGGTATATTCAGTGCTTAGCACAGTGCCTGGCACATAGATGTTTACCAAATTTTGATTGATTGATTCATTGATTATGATCTTGGAGAGTAACCAGGAAACATTTACCCTAGATTGCTGTGATTAGCAGGATCTTATGATTAAATCATGAACTTTTGAGAAAAAGAAAATGTGAAAAAGTTCTTTTTCAGTTTAAAACTTCTAGTAATAAGAACTTTCTGGCTTATTTATCCTTGGTAATATCATAATTGCATGTGGCTGAGTCTAAAATGGGAGTACTTTGGCATAATCACTTGTCCCACCTTCATTTGGCACTAGTCAGAACAATAATCAGGAAATTGGCTCCAAAGAACCAAGTGACTTGATTGTGGAGTTGGTTCTCTTTACTGTCAAAGAAGGACTTGATTCAATTCTGATTTGCCCCTTGAAATAGCAATATGCCTCCACAATCTTAATCTTGAATTAGGAATATGGAATGACTGATGCCATTTTTGTTATAAAAATATCCAATGATTTGTTTATAGATTTACAACAAATGGACTTTCTACAGAAATTAAAAGAGACATATTAAAAGAGGCAGAGTAAAACTAAGTTTTACTATTATTTTGCTCTGAGCACAGGTTCTGCTTTACTTTTGGGCAATAGACAACTTTGTCTCTTTTATGAGTACAAGTCATATCAGAGGAAAAAATTCACTGCCAAAAGGAAAAGATGAAGATTTATATTTCAAAGATAAACTTGTAAAATTTATGACATACAAAAGAAGAGAGAGGAAGCTTATATGTAAAAAAGATAATGGCAAGAGAAAATTTACATCAGATCAAGTTGTGAATTAATCATCAAATCGACAGGACTTAGCAAATAGTTAACACAGAGTCAGAATTCTTTTCCTCCTAAGTAGTTAATCTTTTCCAGGTAATTACTGGAAGTCTTAGCTAAATTTTATAGCCTCAGCTAACTATTTGCTTTTACTTACAAGTAAAATGGCCATATTGAAGGCAAATAAAAAGGAAATTTAAAGACTATTATATCTCCAAACTTTGAGAGGCAAAAAGCACATATAATTTCTGTCAAGAGAAAATTTGACTAGGAAAAAAGTGTTTTTAAAGACTAGTTGTGTAATACTCAAATATAGGCTTGGCAACCAAACCATACATCTTTATGTATCTGTGGGATGTATATTCACTTAGAAAATGTCATATTAATATTATCAATAGTTTATTGTATTTTTATTTGTTTTAAAATATTTCCCAATTTCATTTTAATCGAGTTCATGCTATAGTTAGAATTGTTGTGACACATTTATACATTTACTTAAGACTACTTCTGCTCTTTTAAGGAAAGAGATCTAGATCTGGAAATAATCTGAGGGAGGGGCATTTATTTCATCAACTCCCTTAAGGTCAGTGGAGTTAAGACCAAAGTCACAGAGGGAATAAAAAGCAACACAGGTAATAAATATGAGGCTGTCTTTGAACTCAGATGTTCTTGGGTTAGTTATCTTTCCTCTGTCATAACTGGGCCCCTAACCTTTAAGCTACCTTTTCTTACAACCATACTGTGCCAGCATATAATACAATGGTACAACATCCATTGATGATTCATTTATACAATTATTGGTGAGGTCCAACAAATCACAAAGGTGAGGAGTCATCTGGAATGAATTTATAGGCTCAAACCATCTTCAGTTCAAGGCTTTATCATAACCCTTAGAAAATAGGTTAAGTTCCTAATTAACTTTCAACCAATAAGGGGAAAAATGGGATCTTTTATGGTAAAAGATCCAACTCAAGGCATGCTAAACTATGCTAATTATGTGTGTCAGTTGGTCATGGTCATCTTCTTATACATGATAGCCTCAGGAGTTGATATCTATAGCTTAACTTCCAGATTGTATAAATTAACAATGGATGTCAGCACAGAACTCTGTCTATTCAAGATAACTCTGATGGTACAAGATAATTCTACAAGGTCAGTTTGCTTCTCATTGGTCCTGCTCACATACTGGGAACTACAGGGAGATGGTCTTTTGCTAGAGTTCATTCATTTCATTATTCTACCTACCCCCTTAAATAAATGAGACCAAATCTTTTTAGGGTATAAGTTTATGGTCTTATCTTCTGAAATTTCTTCCTTTTGGTAGTGGATGGACAGCTGTTCTTGCCTTATGGGTCCCATTCAGAGGGATGATAAGCCTGACGATTTGAAATTTGGTCAAATCAGTATCCAATGTGTACTGAGTCTCAGGATCAGAAATAAGACAATATCCAGTGTTGATCAACATTTGAAGATGAACCAAAAATGATTAAGTTCAACAAGTTGTGAAGGTGAGGAGTCATCCAGAATAAATTCACAGATTCAAACCATCTCTAGATCAAGGGGCAAAGATTTATTGTATTGCTTGGCAAGCAAAGTTCCTAATGGACTCATAATTAATGAGAGGAAAGGTAGGACTTTTTATGGGAAAGGACCCTGATCAAGGCATGCTCACTGTTAATTGTACACCTCAGTAAATCAACTGGTGTCCTCTTTATACAAAATAGACTTGGTAGTTGATGTTTATACCTTGGTCTTCATATTGTATAAGGTAACAGTGTGTGTCAGTATAGGATAGCTTTATCTATACAAGATAACTCTATTAGTACAAGGTAATTGTAAAGGGTCAATTTGTTCTTCACTGGGGCCCACTTAGATACTGGTGGCTACCAAGACTATGATATGGCCTTTTGCTGGAGTCCATTCACTCCATCACTATTATCATAGGATCAAATAATATCTCTGTTTTCTTTTTGAGGCAGCAAAAGAAAATAAAAAGAATAATTAAGTAGGAAAATTCTTCAGAAAATAATTAGGACAATTCAGATGTTGGTTTGTTCATCATTTGGGTTGTATCAAAAGAATGGCTTACCTCAAGAAACAAATATTGTTTTAATGGTTCAAATTTATATATTTTCTGAATAAATTAATGTTACTTCTCAGTAGAGTTGTTCTTTCAGCTGAATCATCACCCATAGACTGTGTTCCATAGTTCTTGTTAGTTTCACAGGTCTCGGTCAATGAATCATTTATGATTATTTGTGAAAATCTCTAATGCTCATGAACTTTTTCTGAGGCAAATACAACAACTAATATGGTGTGCTGAGAGAGCAAAGCACAGACACTAATGCAATTATTAGACTCAATAACAAAAAAGTAATGATGTTTTCATTTACACTCTTATTTTGCTTTTGGAAGGGACAATCTTAAGGCAAAGATAAGAAAAAATATATTTTAGCTTTTGAGAGAATGAGCAAGGGAAAAGCACTGATCTGGAAAGAATTGCAGAATGGCAAGCTATTAGTAGATAGCCTGGAAAACTTCAATTTATTTTACTGAAATGTATGGGTAAGGTCAGAGTCTTACTTAACATTTAAAAGAAAGCATGAGAGAAATAGAAATACCTTCTGTTCCTTAAAAAAAAAAAGGTAATAAACAAAAGCAAAAGCTACTGTTAAATATACTCTTCTGAGAAGAGATTTTGGGATAATTAAAAAATAGACTCCAAGATGCTTGGATGGTTGAATTCCACTGGAAAAAAGAAAGATCATTTTGTTTAATATAAGGGGGAAACATTTAATACATATTTAAATTTAAAGGGATTTTGACTAAAATTTTGTAGTTCAGTTAAAAATATGTGTAGATTCATAACCTTCCTTTTCCCCCCATACCTTTTTACAAATGGAACTTACATTTCTGTAGAATGTCCATGAGGTCAGGAACTGTTTTATATTCCCATAATTGTCTTCTTCATGGCTACTTCTATGTCTGGCATATTAATAATAATTACTTGTGGAATTGAATTACACGGTATAATGGGAAAAGTGCTGCCTTTGGAATTAGAGCACATACGTTTAAGTCTAAATAATGCCACCTTTGATTAGGCAATACTCATTAAATCACATGAATTCTGTGTCTCATGTATGAAGAGGTTACCCTTAATGAACTCTAATGAACTCATAGAAGTCTATGATCCTGTGTTTTGGATTGAGAATATGATTATTGTTAAGAATAACTATACATTAAAATCACATAAGTATTATTATAAATGCATTCAAATTAGATGACCTCTGTAAGGAAGAGAGGGACTCCATATATGCTGTGAGATTCCACATATGGTGAAGACTCTTGAAGGAAGGAACTTAAATATCTCTAGCCTCTTCTCCCCCAGACTCTTCTACAAAGAAGAGGAAATAGGATTTTAGAACCAAGGTCACTCCACTCTCATCAAAGAGAAGAGGAGTTGGGAAAGAACTATATTTATTATTCATCTATGGAATATGATTGGGCTTGAGCTAATTTCTGATCATTTTGTCATTTTTTGGGGGGGAGAGAAAGACTCTATCCAAAGTGTAAACCCTTCCCCACTAAACACTAAACACACACACACACACACACACACACACACACACTAAACACATATAATAAATATAAAACAGCAACAAACAAACAAACAAACAAACATTTATCAAAATTGTCACAAAACAGAAATACAGAGGGAAGGGGGGGGCACACACGCAAAAAGAGACACAGAGAGATACATACACACAAAGAGGCAGAGACACATACAGACAGAGACAGAGAGAAACAGAGATAGAAAACAACAGAGAGAAACCGAGAAAGACAGAGGGAGAGAGACAGAAAGAGACAAAGATAGAGATAGAACAAGGAAAAGAAACTCCTTTAGGATATCATCCTATCTTTGCTACCTAATAACCACCAGAATGATAAGAAGTAGAATTGTTTTTTGTTTTACTGGCTATCAGGAAAAACATTTATTCATTCAGCCAGCAACCTATTTTTTTTAAAGTGCCTATGAATCAATCAATCCATAAACATTTATTAAGTACCTACCATGTTCCAGGCACTATGCTGTCTTGGGAGTACAAAGACATATAAGAGACAGTTCTGTTCTCAAAGAGCTTATGGTCTAGGAGGCAGCTGGGTGGTATAGTAGACAGAGCACCTGCCTGAAGTTAGGGGGACCTGAGTTCAAATCCTGACTTAAATACTTGACCCTAGTTGTGTGACCCTGGGACAGTCACTTAATCTCAATTGCTTCATCCACCTACCCCCAACAAAAAAGGAACTTGCAGTCTAATGGCAAGATATCATGTAAACTATTGTGTATAAACAAAATATATAGAGAATAAATTGAAGATAGTTAACAGAGGGAAAATCCTATCATTAACAGTAATCAGAAAAGGCCTTTGTGTAGAAGTTGAGATCTTAGCTGAGAGGAAGCCAGAGAAAACAGAAGACTGAGTAGATGAAGGACATGATCCCAGTTTTGAAATTTTATTTTATTTTATTGACTTCTGGATAATTTAGCTTTAAACCAGAAACCTGAATTTCATTTTCTTTTCTTTTTCTGAGGTGATTGGGGTTAAGTGATTTGACTAGAGTCACGCAGCCTTAGTATATAATACTTAATAGTAAGTATTAAGTGTATAACACTGAATTTGAACTCAATTCCTCCTAATTCTAGTCCCTATCCACTGCTATATGAAGCTGTTCTCTGAGACCTAAATTTCTTAACAATAGAAAACCAGTTAGTCTAGTCATATGAGTTTCTGCAGATGCCTATTATTATAACTAGACAAGAAAGAGAGATGAGCAAATCATTTTAGTCCCTATCCTAAGCAACTCAATAATTCATATTTATGATATTGTCAAGGGAATTTCAACAGATAGACTTTCCCACTACAATCTATGGCTTTACCTGACTCTAATCTATCTTTTCAAATTAATTGAAGGTTACTTATTTTTAATAAACTCCATGTTCCAGCCAAACTGGTATTTATGATTGTGACACATACAACATATTCCATAAACTATTTCTAACTTTTTACACTGATTGTCCAGCATGCCTCTAATGCCATCACCTCTTAGAATCTCCTCTGTTCTTGAAGTTTGGCTCTGGTAACTTCTGCATAAAGTATTGCTTATTTCCCTTGGTTCTAGGAACTTTATCACCCTCTATAATTACCTGATATTTGTTTATTATATTTTTTGAAGCCATGTATTTATGTGCTTAGTGTGTCAGTTGGTAAAATGTAAATTCATTGAGGGCAGGGATTTTTAATTTTTCTCTTTGTATCTTCAATGCATAGTACAATGCCTGATCCATACTAGATGCTTAGTAAAAATTAATTATTGACTTATTGTCACTGTTGATTCTGGTTAAGCATAAGGTAGTATGGTGAAATAGATAACTTTTTTTTTTCTTTTTTTACTTCTTTGTGATTAATATTCAATTACAAAGTTGAGGTCCAAATGCTCTCCCTCCCTCCCATTCTTCTCCAACTCTTTGTGGAGGTAGGCAACATGATATCAAGTATACATGTGAAGTTATGCAAAATATATGATATTGGGTACAATGCCCCCCACTCAAAGCAAGAAAAAAATAAGAAAGTGAAAAATAAAGTATACTTCTATATGAACTCAGATTTCATCAGTTCTTTCCCTGTAGATAATCTTTTTCATCATGGGATCTTTGGAATTATCTTGGATCATTGTGTTGATTAAAGTAGCTAATCTTTCACAATTTATCATTATTATAATACTGTTGCTACATACTAGGTCCAATGTTTTCTGGTTGTCCTGACTTTACTCTGCTTTAGCTCATACTAGTCTTTGTAAGTTTTCTGAAACTATCTTACTTTTCAATTTTTAGAGCACAGCAATGGTTTCCCATCATTATCTTACATCTCAACTTCTTTATAACCATTCCTCAATTGATGAATATCACCTCTACTGTCAACTTTTTGCCACCACAAAAAGAGCTGTTATAGATATTATATATATATATATATATGTATATGTATATATACACACATATAGTTTCCTTTTCCTTTGATCTCTTTGGGATATAAACCTAGTAGTGACATTTCTGAGTCACATTTTTTGGCCTTTTGAGCAAGGTTCCAAATTGTTTGTCAGAATAGTTGAACGAGGTCATAATTCAACTAACAGTGCATTAACTCATCTATTTTTCCACATATCTCTTCAAGTATTTATCATTTTCCTTTTCAGGAATATTAGCCAATCTGATACATGTGAAGTGGTACCTCAGAATTGTTTTAATTTGTATCTCTAATCAATAGTGATTTGGAACATTTTATGTGATTATTGATAGATTTTATTTTTTTTTAAATTGTCTGTTAGGGGATGGTGGAACCAAGGGAATAGATAGGGCTTTGCCAGAAATCTTCCTGACTTCTCTCAGAATCAACACTAGATCTCTGAATGGATTTTTAGCAGAAGATATCTTGGAGGGACTTTAGGAAAGGTCTGGCTCCATCAGACAGGGGGGATGGGTTCCAGTATAGGTGTGGCACAGGGAGCCCCAAGGCAGAGGTTCCACTTGCTGGGAATCTAGTGGGAAGCTTTTAGCCAAAATACAGAAGCATTAGTTACTCTGTCCTGCTTCAGAAGCCAGTGGATCAGCAGACTAGCTGGGAGAACTCCGGCACAACTACAAAATGAAAATACTGAATCCCTGAAACCCAGAATAACAAGCAGGACTGTGCCACTCTCATCCACCATGGGAAGGAAGCCAGTAGCACTGGCCCCAGGACAATGTGAAGCCACTGTAGCTTGTAAAGGAAGCTTAGGACAATCTTCCCTTTGCCTTAAGAGCAGACCTCAACCTTTAAAAGTGAGCAACAAAAGCAAAAAACTCTGGCCATTGATAGCTATTATAGAGACAGGGAAGAATGTATCTCAAACCCTGGGGACACTAAAGGCAAAACATCTCCAGATGAAGCTTCAAAGGATGATCTGAGCTGGTCTCCCACTCACAAAACTCTCTTGGAAGAATTCAAAAAAAAATATTAAAAGAGAGTTAGAGGGAAAATGGGGAAACAAGAGCTCTGGAAAAGGTAATGCAGAAATTGTTTGAAGAAAAAAGCTCCAAATACATTTGATGAAATAGAAAAAATATATGTTGAAGAAAATCACTTATTAAAAATTGATTTACCAAAATGGAAAAAAAAAATTCTTAAAAATGGAATTGTTGAAATGGAAAAAAAAATCAAATGAACAAAATAACTCATTTAAAAGTTCATAGGGGAGGC
>JAJPUD010016369.1:0-34288 GCA_023553655.1 Myrmecobius fasciatus | reverse complement strand
CTCCTAGATAATTCCAAAGGACTCATGATGAAAAATGCTATCCATCTCCAGAGAAGTAACTGATGGAGTCTGAATGCATACCTAACCATATCATTTTTTTCCTTTTATTTTTTGTTATTTTTCCCTTTGGGTCTGTGTCTTCTTTCACAACATAACTAATATGAATATATATTTTGCATAACTGTAAATTATAGCCTATATCCAATTTCTCACCATTTCAGGGAGAGGAGAATTGAGGGAAAGATGAAGCAAATTTGAAACTCAAAAAATCCTAAATGAATGATAAAATTATCTTTACAAACATTTGATAAAAATTTAAAAAAATACTTTCACAAGGGATGAAAAAAGAAAAAGAAAAGAAAAGAAAGAAAATGGTGGATTAAACCTTAATTTCATTTCCAAGAAGAAAAAAAAAAACTTTCTCCAGATAAGAATCAAGACAAAAACCATTTATTAACCTCCAATACGATGCCCCAGGCACTAACTAAGTACTGGAGATATAAAGACAAGTTTTAAAAAGTATCCCTTCTCTCAAGGAGTTTATGTTATAATGAGAGAGACAATTATGCATATATAAAATATGTATATTTATATGTGTGTATTTATGCATGTAAATGGTATAAAACATGTGTATATACATATGTGTGTGTAAATCTATGCATATGTGTATATAAATATAATCCTAGAGGGAAGTCTTTAGCATTGAGGAGGACTGGAAAAGTTTTTTTGTAAAAGGTGAAATTTTAGTTGATACTTGAAGGAATCCAGGAAAGCCAGAAGGAGAATACAAAGAAGGAATGCAGTCTAAATATGAGAGAGAGCCAGTAAGTAAAAAGTCTCTTGGAGTCAAAAAAAAAATGAGCATCTTGTTCAAGGAACAGCAAGAAGGTCAGAGTTACTGGATAATAGAAGTATGTGGAGAGGAGTAAAGTATAAGAAAAGTGAAAAAGTTGGAAAAGATTAGGTTGTAAAGGACTTTATAAACCAAAATAAGAACTATATTTTGACTCTGGAGATAATAGGGAGCAACTCATGTTTCTTAATTAGAGGTGGGGAAGAGTTGACATGTCAGACCCAAGGTTCGGTAAGATCACTTTCAATGCAAAGAAAGAATGGGGAATGAGGAGAGATCTGAGTCAGGGAAACCCACCTGAAGGCTTTTCATCAGTCTTCAGTTTGAGATGATGGGGGTCTAAACCAGAGAGAGAGCAATGTCAGATTAAGCCAAATATATTGTCCTAATTCAATTATTTCATTCTATTTATCAAGAACCACTTGCTGAGCAACCACAAACCCTATCTACTGTCACAGATATATTACAAGATGAATTCAAACTCCATAAATCCTCAACCTCTAAAAGTTTCCAAGTTTAGTATTTTGCCTATTTACTTCTCTAAGTTGGGGTTTGCTTTACTCAGAGAAATGGCAGAAGGATACTTGATAGTATAACCTTTTATTTAATGAATTTGCTGCCTTCAGCAACAAATACATTTTCCTGTAGGGAACTTCCTAGTGTGGAAAGACTGTCCACCTGATTGGTCAAGGTAACTCCCTGTAACTTATAAGGAGTTGCCTGATACCAGGAGATTAGCTGGTTTGCCATTTGTCACATAGTTAGGATATATTACAGGCAGTATGGGCAGCTTGGTGGCTCAGTAGTTAGAATGCCATTCAGGAAGACTTGTTTTTGTGAGTTCAAATCTGGGCTCAGACATTACTGCATGACCCTGTGCAAATCATTTCACCCTGCTTACCTCAGTTTCCTCATCTTTAAAATGAGCTAAAAAGGAAAATGGCAAATTGTTTCAGTAACTTTGCCAAGAAAACTTTCCAAATGGATCATGAAGAATTAGACACAATGGAAAACAACTGAACAATCAACATCACCTGAGATTAGGTTTTTTTAACTCCAAAACCAGCTCTTAATACCTTCTAGCTACTTGAAATTGGAACAAGACATAGTCATTCCACCTCCTCTCCTCTCTAGGCACAGACTCTTGTTTATCACCAGAGCAATAGGTCTTGGGAAGGAGAGGATGCAATGAGTCATGTGACTAGATCATTAGGCAGATTTCTGTTGTTGGTGGCAATAATTTCTTGATTCAAAACTGACATGCCCCTTTAAAAGGGACAGCATCCACAATAATCCCCAGATAGAAATCGGAATATATAAAGTTTTATTATTTAAACGAGAAGAAAATCATCAATTCTAACTCCCTTTGTTTACAGATAAATACGAGACCCAGAGAGATTAACTGACTTGCCCAGTGTAATAGACATAGTAAATGGAAGAATTGGAATTTGAACCCACATCCACTCACTGATTCCACATCCAACATTCTTTCCACTGTAACAGCAGCCTAGAGTTAGCTAAATTGTGTGGTCCATAAAGCACTAGTCCTGGATTCAGGATGACATAAATTCAAAGTATACTTCAGATTAACCATGTAACCCTGGGCAAGTTACTTTGTTTTAGTCTGCTTCTATTTCCTTATCTGTAAAATGGGATAGTCATAACACCTGCCTCCTAAGTTGTTGAGATGATCTAAATGCTTTGCAAACTTTAAAGCACCATAATGATACTAGTTATTATTATTAGTAGTATTAATTATTACCACATAGACATAAGTAAGAAAACTGGACTGGAAGAAACAGGAAAATCATGGGAAAATATGAAACAGAATTGAGCATTTTCTTCTCTGGAAGAAAGGAAGTAGCTTTTCTCTTATTTCTCCAGTGAGTGTGTTAGCAAGCAATACTCTCTCTCCCTAGACTCTCTGTGTAAGCCTGAGTTGTTTTTGCCAAGTTATGAAATGATGACTATTTGTAGTCTAATTCCAACCTATTTTCAGGAACATTTTGGAGTTTATACCTTTGGGGTTATATTAAGAATTCTTGAATACTATTTGTAACCAAAGCAACTGCAATAAACCAAATAAGCAGCAGAAAAATTCCATGCTAGCAATTACACACTCTTTAAAGAATTGATTGATCATTTAAATACATATCACAAGAAAGGAAAGAAAACCAAAAAAGGGGGAGGGAAGGTAATTGATGATATTAATATACAAACAAGGCAATCAAGAGGACATCAGTTAGCAAGCCACTTGCTTTCTTAACTTAAAAAACTATAAATGACTATAATTTTTAATTATGTGATCTGTAAGGAAAATTTTAAATATTCTGTCATTTTGCCTTTACTTATAAGTACTTATGTCAGCACTTAATAAATTTTTCTAAGGTTGTCATATTATCCTGAAAATCAGCATATCCCCTAAGTTTTCAATTCAATAATTACTACAGATCTAGCAAATCTAGATTTTTTAAGCTTGTTCCCATAAATAATTTCTTCTGAGTTTATCTTTCTGTTAAATTTGTTAAGGTATCGAGAGATGGTTAATTCACCTAAAATTATTGTCTTACTATTTTACTACTGAATTTCAACTTTTCTTTTAAATACTTAATACATTATGCCATTTGATAAACATATATATCCACATAGATACCCATACACATGTTTATTTACTTTGATTTTGTTTTATTGTTAGGAAACATGATGTAGTGTAACTGGGGAAGACCCGAGGTCAAGTACTACTTATGACTATTCATGACTATGACCTTGGGTAAATCAGTTAGCTTTTTAGTATTCTGGCAAATTTTCATTGGTAGAAACTTTTCTCACCTCAAAATTTCCTATGCCTATATAATTACAAATTCAGTTTCTATTATTTCATTATATTTAATCTGTTTACACACAACATAATTCTCCTATATGTCGTTTCTGACAATATACATTTTTACTCTTGCCTTATTAAAAATATTGATTACATCTCCCATTTCTCTGAATTTAGCTCATGGGTAATATTTTTATTACAGTTTCTCATTTTAACTCATTTTATTTTAAGTATATTTCTTATTTGTAGCAAATTATCTGGTTTTATTTTTTAGTTCATTCAGTAACTTTTCTGTTTTATGGACAACTTCCCTGCTTGAACAGTTATTAACTTCATAGCTATAATTGTTAAGTTTCTGACCCCTTTCATTAAATCCCATGATATCACCTTTGTGAGAAAAATCACCATTACCCGAGAATCACAATATCATACAATTTGAGAATTATAAGCAATCTCTGCAACTATCTAGTACATCCCCATACATTAAAAGAAATCCATGATAACATACTAGACAAGTGCTTGTCCAATCTCTGATTAAAAGTCTCCAAGGAGAAGGAACCCATCTCCTCTCAAGGCACTCTTTTTTTTTTTAAATTAAAGCTTTTTATTTGTATAACATATGTATGGGTAGTTCCTCAGCATTGATCTTTACAAAGCTTTCCATTATAAATTTTACCCCCAGTACCCTCCCCTCCCCTAGATGGCAGGAAGTCTACTACATGTTAATAATGTTAATATACTTGACAAGTTGTGCAAGAAAAATCCTATCTACAAGAAAAAAAAGAAAATCAGAGAAAGGAAACAATGCAAGCAAACATCAATAGAGAGCATGAAAATGTTATGCTGTGGTCCACACTTCACGTCCCTCTCTCTGGGAGTATATGGCTTTCTTCACTGAACAATTGGAACTGGTTTGAGACAATTCTTTGTTGTAGAGAGCCATGTCCATTAGAGTTGATCATCATGTATTATTGTTGTTGCTGTGTATAATGATCTCCTGGTTCTCCTCATTTCACTCAGCATCAGTTCATGCAAGTCTCTCCAGGCCTCTCTGAAATCGTCCTGCTGGTCGTTTCTTACAGAGCAATAATATTCCATAACATTCATATACCAAAATTTATTTAGCCACTCTCCAATTGATGGGCATCCATTCAGTTTCTAGTTTCTAGCCACCACAAAAAGGGCTGCCACAAACATTCTTGCACATGTGGGTCCCTTTCCCTCCTCTAAGATCTCTTTGGGATATAAGCCCAATAGAAACACTGCTGGGTCAAAGGGTATGCACAGTTTGATAATTTTTTGAGCATAGCTCCATATTGCTCTCCAGAATGGTTGGATCCGTTCACAGTTCCACCAACAATGTATTAGTGTCCCAGCTTTCCCACATCCCCTTCAGCATTCATCATTATCTTTTGCTGTCATTTTACCCAATCTGACAGGTGTGTAGTAGTACCTTAAGGTTGTCTTAATTTGCATTTCTCTGATCAATAGTGATTTGGAGCAACTTTTCATATGACTAGAGATGGTTTTAATTTCATCATCTGAAAATTGTCTATTTATATCCCTTGATCATTTATCTATTGAAGAGTGGCTTGAATTCTTATAAATATGAGACAATTCTCTATATATTTTAGAAATGAGGCTTTTATCAGAACCATTAAATGTAAAGATGATTTCCCAATTTGATGCTTCCCTCCTAATCTTGTCTGCATTAGTTTTGTTTGTACAGAAACTTTTTAACTTAACATAATCAAAATTATCTATCTGGTGTTCAATTAAGAGTTCCAGATCTTCTTTGGACATAAATTTATTCCATCTTCACAGGTCTGAGAGGTAAACTATACTATGTTTCTCTAATTTGCTTACAATATCACTCTTTATATCTAGATCATGAACCCATTTAGATGTTATCTTGGTATGTGGTGTTAAGTGTGGGTCAAGCCCTAATTTCTTCCACACTAGTTTCCAATTTTCCCAGCAGTTTTTGCCGAATAGTGAGTTCTTATCCCAAAAGCTGGGGTCTTTGGGTTTATCAAACACTAAATTGCTAAAGTTATTGCCTAGATTGTCCTGATATCCTATCCTATGCCACTGATCAACTGCTCTATTTCTCAGCCAGTACCAAATGGTTTTGATGACTGCTGCTTTATAATATAGTTTTAGATCTGGTACAGCAAGATCACTTTCATCTGCCTTTTTTTTTTCATTAATTCCCTTGAAATTCTTGACCTTTTATTCTTCCAAATGAACTTTGCTACTATTTTTTCTAGATCTGTAAAATAATTTCTTGGGAGTTTGATTGGTATGACACTAAATAAGTAGATTAGTTTGGGTGGTATTGTCATTTTTATTATATTCGCTTGGCCTACCCATGAGAACTTAATGTTTTTCCAATTGACTAGGTCTGATCTTATTTGTGTGGAAAGTGTTTTGTAGTTTAGTTCGTATAGTTTCTAACTTTTCCTTGGCAGATAGATTTCAAGGCACTCTTTTAAGGACTCTAATTGTTAGGAAGTTTTTTCTAAAATCGTATTTAAATTTGCTTCTTTGAAGTTTCCATTTTTATTTATGGTTCTATCTTCTGGGTTCATACAGAACAAGTCTGATTCTTACTTACGATAATAGCCCTTCAAATACTTGAAGATAACTATGACATCTCCCCTGAGCTATCTTTTCTCCAACCTTATTTCCTATTTATCCCATATGTAGTTTGTTTGCATATCTTTATTTCTGTTGTCTCTTCCATTAAGTTTTAAGTTCCTTAAGGCCAGGGACTGCTTTTTGCCTCTTTTTTTATTCCCAACACTTAACATAGTGCCTGGCACATAGGAAATGCTTAATAAATTCTATTAGTCTCCTGATAAATCTCATTTATTAAGCATCTACTATATTCCTACACATAATTAAACGCCTATAGTCTGTTGACTGACTGACTGACCTAAACTTGCCCAGTTCTTTTAAATATCATAAACTCAAGATCTTTGACCATCATGGTTGCCTTCATGTGATATTCTCTAGTTTAGCAATGTCATTCTTAATCTGTGGCACCCAGAGCTGAACACCTCAGGAGATCTGTTGAGGACAGAGTACAATAGGAATATTGCCTCCTTATTCCTGGAAGCTATGCCCTCTTAAACCCAATCTATTCTCTCACACAGAGACATATACAACTAATACCCAGATGACTTTATTAAAATTTTCCTGATATTAATTTTTTCTTGCTTTCAACTGAGATTGTGGTTAAAGTACCACCTCTTCTATCCTCTGTTCTGCCAAATTTTTATTTAAATGGTCATCTTTTAAGAAACATTAATAAATACATGGTAGTATTTAAAGAAACACTGAGATGTTGATATTTAAGAAACACTACTTTTCCTTTCCATTCTTCCTATCTTTTTGATCTATCAGATCACATAGGAATACCAAAGAACTTCAGAAAATATGGAACTTCTAATAGACAATAGTCCTATCTCCTCCTCATAATATGTAAATATTGAGTAATCATATATATTTTATGCCATATCAACTTGTTTTTATTTTATTAGTTCACTTTTTTTTGGCTGAATATGGTTTTCAAAGGTCCTACTCTAATCTAATTCTCTGAAGGCATAATTGAAAATCTATAATACTCCTGCAGGTTCTTTTTTATATGAGACTACACTCAGCTTCAAAAATATTATATCTTAGGAATAAATCTTTTCTTTCTTTTGAGAGCAAAGGACAACAACCAACTAATCAACAATTAGTCTTGTATGATTCAATTAGTGATCTTGTTTATGAGAACTGCCTTCTCTTAGCTGCTTAGAAAAGTCTTCCTTTGATTTAGAAGCCCAGTAACTTAGTCGTGACATTTCTGGGTGATTTAAACTTGGAGGTCCCTTTACATTATAGACTATGGATTCTACTTGTATTTTCTCAACTTCCAATACTTTTAAGCTTTTTTCTCATATCACTTCCAGAATATAATATTTGGCATCTTTATTTCATTTAATTTTCTAAGAAATAAGTGCTTCTTAGATTGTCTTATAAATATGACTTCAAGATAGGTTACCCTGATATGTAAAAATACAAGAACACTTGTATTTTTCTCTTTTGGATATTTGTTATTTTATCCTCATATTTTTATATTTTTTTCTGACATCTTTATTCCAATATATTTTCTGCTTAATATTATTTTGCATTCTGAATATTAGTATGTTATCTCTCTGTCATGAGGTGAACAACATTATTCTTCATTAATTCTTTTAAATCATAATTTTGATCCTTTGTTAATCAGAGTTCTTAATTCTTTCATAATTGTTTGTTTTTATAAAATACATGTATTAATATGAATTGTTCTCCTGTCTGCTTATTTCACTCTGTATCTCTTTATTTATCCTTATTCTTTCTAATACTGTTTCTTTCTTCATTTCTTATTATATGAAAATATTTCATTAAATTCATATACCAAAATTTGTTTAGCCAGTTACCATTTGATGAATATCCCCTTAGTTTCTTATTACTATAAAAAGAGATACTAGAAATAATTTTGTATAAATGGGGCTTTTTTCTCTTTCTTTAATCTCTTTGGGGCATAGATCTAGTAATTGTGTGTATGGGTGAAAGGATATGCAGAATTTAGTAACTTTGGGGGCATAATTCTAAATTACTTCACAGAATGGTTAAACCATTTTACAACTCTTCCAGCAATGCATCAATGTGCCTGTTTCACTGCCATCTCTCCAATGTTTCATGTTCTTTCTTTTATCTTATGACAATCTAATAAGTATGAAGTGAATGTTCAGAATTATTTTAGTTTGCATTTTTCTAACTATTAGTGATTTGGAGCATTTTTTCATATGATTACATTCAGTGTGGGTTTCCTACCCTAAGAACTGTTTGCTCATATCCTTAGAACATTTATCAATTGAAAAGTAGTTGTAACTTTTATAAATTTATAATTTTTTATATTTTGGAAATGATACCTTTACCAAAGAAATTTGTTGTAAAAAATTTCCCCAGGTGACTATTTCTCTTCACATCTTGGCTATGTTGGATTTGTTTGTGCACTTTAAAAAAATTTTACAGAATCAAAACTATCCATTTTATCTTCTATGATTCTCAGTCTTCCTTACTTGGTCATGAATTCTTCTTTTATCTATAGATCTGAACAGTAATTTTTTCCTTATTCCTTTAATTTGTTTATTATGTGACCTTTTATATCTAGGTCATGTATTCACTTAGAACTTACATTAATATAAGGTATGAAATGTTGATCTAAAACCATTTTTGCCATAGTGCTGTCCAGTTGTCCCAGTTTTGCCAAATATTAAATCCTTGATCAGTAGGTAGATTCTTTGAGTTTACCGCATAAAAAGTTATTAGCAGAAGTGTTCTAGAGTCAGCTTTGGACCACTTCATGAGAGCTGACATAAATTTTCAGTGCAAACACATACACTTCAAAAATAGGCCTATGCTACAAATTAGGACTTAATTTATTATTTTGATGATAAAATGATGAAGAAAGTGTTAAGAATGCAGATTAAACTCAAAATTGTCTTTAATTTTGGAAGAACCAGTTGTTAAACACATACTAGCACATTCCTGACTAATAGGTTGATTTTCTGTGGGTTATGTACCTCCTGTGTTTATGTGGGTGGGAGCAGTTGTTTAACTCTCATTTCTTGGGAATGATTCTAATTGCTGGTATTCTAAGGTTTCCCACCCTGTTTTCTGGAGATTTACCCTCACTTTATTTTACTTTATGTTTATTAACATTTTTTCTGCTCATTTATTCATTCTCTAAATTTTCTCTGCCCAGTTTCCATTGTGAACATTTATTTCTCTTCTTCTTTCTCTCTCTTCCTCCTCCTCCTTCTTTCTTCTACTTTCTTCTCTTCCTGCTTCTTCCTTTTTCTCTTCCTCCTTCCCTTCTTCTTGTTCTCCTTCTTCTTCCTCCTTTTTCTATTCCTTCTCCTTCTACTGCTTCCTGATCTTAATTATATAAAAAAGATAGGATTTGGAATCAAATAACCTAGATTCAATCCCAGCTCTGTTACTTCCCATCTGTAACTTCAGCCAAGTTATCTAATTTTGTTAGGCTTCATTTTCCTTATGTATAAAATGAGGGACACATTCTAGATGACCTCTAAGGTCTTTTCCAGTTCAAAAATCTATGAACTCATTATCCTACTTTATTTGGCATATATTTTGCTGCTTTAAAGTGCTGAACAGCCTCCTTGTCATTCTTTAAGCTTACTATTCCACTTCCTGCCTCTTTTCCCTTAGCACATATAGTCCCTCCTTCCTGGAATTCACTCTGTTATCTCAACCTCTTTAAATATTTCATTTGCTTCAAAATTTACTTCAGTCTTCTCCTATTAGAAGCCTTTCTTGATCTCTCTAATAATTAAGGCCTATATCCTCCTCACTTACCTTGGTTTTTATTGATTAATGTTTATTTTGTTTCTCCTCCCTACCCCCACTATAGAATGTGGGCTTCTTGAAATCAGAGGAAGTTTTTGTTTTGTTTTTGTATCCATCACTCTTATGCACAAGATGGGTGCTTAATAAATGATTGATGAATTTATTTGAATGAATTAAAAGGAGTCATAGGCTTCCTTTAATTTTTTTTAGTACCAGTAGATAGTGATAGAACCTTTATATTCCTATTATATGCAAAATAACAAAATAAAATTTTCTACATTGATTTGCAAACCTGCTTTTCATTTTGGATCACTTTTTAAACTTGGTGTGCCATTTAATTATATACCATCTCTGTATTAGAACAGCTGTTCACATCCGCATTCTGCCCAGTGACTCTTTCTCTTCTCTCTCAGCTTCAATTAGAAGTTTACTAACGTTAGGATCTCCTCTCAGATCTTGGACCTTTGCAATTAATTTTAATCAGGCTCGTTAACACTTTTCTAATATGTAAGAAATAGGCAAATATGTAACTAAAAAGCCATTTATGTCTTTTATGAAGGTAACAAATACTCAATTAAAAAACCCTTCTCTCAGTGACTTTGCAATAAATTAACTTGTTTTGTCACTATTGTGCCTGTGGAATGTCACTTACTTGGGAGTTTTGACAGTCAGATTTTTTATCCTTGGCAAAATTAGCAAGTAACATTAAGATCTAAGAAATGACAATTAGTTTGTGAATTAGGTGGGACATACAATGTGTTAATTATTGAGGGACCAGGCTTCATGCAATTAAAATTTAGCATCCAGATAATGATAATGTATTAGGCTTTGGAGTATTTAATGAAGTTGAAAATGTTCATTACCAACAAATTAATTCTGAATTCCTTAACTAGTCTTAAAATTTTCCATGAGAGAGCTAGATCATAATAGTTATTGTTCATTAAGATAATAATATGAAATTGTAAAAAGATAATTGCCTTATTGTTTTATTTATCATACATCAGTGGTACCAAACTCAAAGAGAAAATATCCCTGAATTTGCAAATTGACTCAGAAAACCACAAATTAACATTATCTATGTTGTGCTGTATTCTTATTTATTTTTAAATCATTCACCAATTACATTTTAATTGGATTTGGTTGTCTTTGGAAGTTTTGCCTACTGCTTGAACCAGGGGGCCTTGAGTTTGTATATATCCCCAAAGGGAGCAATCCTTGTCAAGAAAGGCCTTGCCTTCCCAAAAATCACCAACAGCAACTTCTGACCAACTGCCACTTACAGACAGGTAAACCCAAGTATCTCCTAGAACACTTGCTCTTCTAACATGGCTCCTGCAGCCTTCACACAGGGGATCAAACCTAACAGAGAAGGGGCCCATTAGCAACAATACCATCTGCTAACCAATTAAAGTAAGAAGGTAAGCAAATCAGTCTAGTTCTCTTTTAACTCTGATGAAGATAGTTCAGGACCTAGAAACCAAAATTCCAGGGAATATCAATGGCCCCATACATCAATGGTCCAGCTTCCAACCTTGCAGCCAACATACAGGGAAGCAGCCCTTCAGGATCATAAGATCTAGCAACTATCTTTCTAGGGGCTACAGCCACCAACCTCCTGAACAACCATAGCTACTAAAAGCCTGGGAAATTCTCGTTATCAAAATCCTTAGCATTGTCAAATCATTCAACATCAGAAATAGATATCATTTTATCAAGAAAAATGACTTTAAAGAAGTATTTTCACCATATTTATTATTGCACCCTCAGTTTTATGGCATCTTTCTATCTCTAGCTGAAATTTCCAATAAATGTTGTCTACTCCTATTAAAATGTGAGCTTTTTTTAAGAAAAAAGGCCTATCTTGATTTTTATTTGTATCCCTATCACTTATATCAGTGCTTTTACATGGTAAGATTTTGTATGATCATTCACCAATATTACTTTGCTATAGAAGTAAGAGAAGATTGGAGGTCAGGAAGCCTCTATTTTTAACTTAACTGAACCATGATATTTTGTAATCTTAATCCAAATCACTTTCTTTCTCTATCCTTGAAGTCCTTCTTTCATAAAATGATAGGGCTAGAATATCCCTAAAGTCCTTCCTAATGCCAGCAAGTGTATGAGACTCCAAGAAGCATTCCTGATCAACTAGAACTTGGCAAACTTTCCAGATATTCCTGGCTCCTTCAGTTACACAATGCATTATGTAATCTGAAATTATCTTCAGGATAATAGGAAAAGGGGAGACAAGAAATATTTCCTCTCTATTTCTTTGGATAGGATTTGAATATTTTGGCTTTGAAAAAAATTCTTCTAAACTCAATCTGAAAATGTCTTTTTATTTAATTTAAAGATATCTCAATGTAATTTCCTTCCATGAAATGGTGCCATAAAATGAAATATCCACTCCTCTAGGAAATTCATGAGATTCACAAAATTTGGGATTTGGAAGGGACCTTTAAGTCTGATCCATACCTGAGTATGAATCCCTTGCACATAGTATCCAGACAAATGTTGTCACGAAGTCCTCTAGAGAGAGAAAATACTATCTCCCATTTCATTTTTGATAGCTATAATTGTTAGGAAGTTTCCCCCTACATGTATCAAGCCTGAATTTGCCTAATTGTAACTTCTGCCTGTTGTTGCTAATTCTGTATACTGGAGCCATGGAGAAGAGTGTAATCCCCCTTCCATATAAAATACCTTCACATATTTGAAGACACCTTTCTCTAAAATCCTTGGTTCTTTTGACTAATTCTCTTTGGCATGATCTTGAGACTTTCACCAGATTGCTCTCCTCTGGATTCAATCCAGATAATAATAATAACTGGCATTTATATAGTCCTTTAGAGTTCGTAAATCTTACGTGTATTAATTCATTTTACCCTCACAACCCTAGGAGATATTGGGTGAATCAAAGATTGTATTGTGCCCAATGGGACAAAGCAGCTGATGTGCATCTGGATCAGAATTCGAATACAGAGCTTCCTGATCTTAAGAACTGTCTTCTGTCCACTGGGCAAGGGGTAAGTAGAGAAAAATGAACTGAGAAAAATGAGATAGTGTAGCACATTCGCACCAACCATTATTCATACCATAATAAGGAAAACCTCCAAAGGACAGGTTAGTCTTTTTTCTACCTTCCAACTCAAGCACTAAATCAGTTCCCATTGAACTTATTGTTATCAAATAAGACTGTATTAAAGTTGAAAAGGACCTAAAAGATCATCTAATCCACACTGCTCATTTTACAGAGCAGAAATCGGTTTAGACATTTCTTCAGGTTTGCTAACAAAAGACCTGTGCTGCAGAAGTATGGTTTCACCTGGACAAAAGTTTCTAGTTTAATCCATGAACTGCCAAATAAATGGCTATCAAGACCAAGTCCAAGCTATTATGCACCTGTCTGAAATTCAAGCTTATTGCCCCAGGGAATCATTCTGCCCAAAGCTTTAGAGACCAAAGGTAAAAGGGAGACAAAATTTATCCAATCAAAGACCGGGGGCCAGGAATTTGGGGCATTGTGATAGGCTAACACAGATCTCCTTTTTCTATAAAAGTCTAGCATCAGAGGTCTTGCTTGCCAGCTGCCCTAATAAGCTGGCTTTTATTTATTTACTAAAATGAATCATTTGGTATAATAAAAAATGACATCTAACAAGCTGTATGTGATGATGGGAAAATGGCCTCCCACTTTGAAAATAAATGTCTCCTCTTTACCTCAACATTTATTTTTGGTAAATGCCGAGTCTTTGCATTGGCATTTAAATAGCAGCAGGAGACCTTAATCAGCCTATCCACCCGAACTCTAGGACTGACTGGAGAGAGGACAATTGACTTTTATTGACTAAGATGAAGATCAAAGGAAAACTGAATGCTAACGGCTCACTCAGTATTCTATGGTGATGGGAGGACATAAGGAGGGAGGGGGAAATATGATTATCACAGGACTTGTTTATAGGTGAGCAAAAAGAAATCTGCTTTTTGTCAATTTCACAGAAGAGCAACAAAAGGTCTTTTAGGGCCATCTAACACATGCTCTCATTTTAGACTACTAAAATATCGACTTTCTAATCATCCCTGTTACTCCATAAGACTAAATGCAGACAGAGAAATGGTTAAGTAGGTCAGGAGATGGGAACAATAGGCATAGGACTGATTATTGTCTGTCTCAGGGCGGATGGTTTTTTTGAAAGAATACATCGTTTATTCATTTCAGAGGCGTTTTCACACAATGCCATTAAAAAAAAAACTGTAGCATCCCCTAATTATTTTCACCATGTTCCTAATCAACACTTTGGTCCCGTTGTTTTAAGCATTCTGGCTGTTCCAGTATCAGTGCTAAGCAGAGGCTATGCTCATATTTGCAGAGTTCAAAATCCAATGCATGTAATATGTTAATTTGGACTCATAAGACTAGAGGCCAAAGGCGTTGATCATAGGCTAGGAGAACTACTAGTTCTCATCCAAGGCTTTCCGGCATCAGTGTTGTTGAATCATTGAAGTGATATGAAAAAAAATACATCCCTAAAATGAGACTGAAACCACCGGTGGCTCCCCTTTCCTTCTGCGCCTGCATTCTTAAACCAATTTGCTCTGGTTGGTTTAATTTTTAAATTCTCTTGGATTGCAGTCCCTGATGGGTGAGCACAGGGCTCATCCCCCAAAGGGGCAAGGTCTCCTCATTATACAGCAAACGCCTTCTTGCCCTCTGAACTCTTCCAAACCCCCACCTCTTTCTCAGAGCAGATGATGCCTTGCAGTTTGACACCAGACAAGGGCAGACAGGCTTTCCTACTTTTGAATCTAATGAATGTGAGCCGGTATCATTTGCTGATTCTCCAAACCCCAAATTACCGCATGACAGATGCACATTATACAAATCCGATGTTGTGCTATTTGAGCCCTGTGGCACACCTGCTACATTCTAGGGGGGTAATGAACCAAGTTTGTTCGCCCGCTGTGCCACCCAGGGGCCATTGATGTGAATGGCAAGTGCATTAATTTAATTTAAACAACCACCACAAGATTGCCGTGTGTGTTTTATGTGATCTAAGACAATTGCACTTTTATAGATGAGTGTTGATTCAATTTGATGTTCCTGAAAACACTTTCATGAGAATTTGGTTGGCAAGAAAGGGTGGTACAGGAATACAAGCATCTTGGAATTTTCTCCTCTTGGACTTGGCATCTTTCTTTACTTCTCCAGTATGTGCCATTTTTCTTCAGACAGTGCTTAAAGGAGTCCAAGTTATTAGTACCCCGGCTTCTTCTGTGATATGTTAGCATAAATGTTAGAATTGAGTTTCTAATAGCTTCTGCTCACTTGGCTGGCTGGGTGGCAGAAATCAAGCATTCAGAGTCAAATTCCCATCAGTACCAGGTATGAACATTGTTGTGTTCCCTTTAAAATTGTCATAGAAAAACTAGAAGCAAGATGGATATTTAAAACAAAAGAGAAATTCAACCACATGATTTTAATAAATAACAATCTGAATTACATTTGAAAGAGCTTTATAAAAGGACTGGGATATATGGATTGCCCTCTAACGACATGATTGTGGTATTCTTGCCAAAGCTTAATACTCGACTTAGTTTGTTCCTATAATTCAATTCAGCATTCAGATAGCAGAAACATAGAGTATGAAAAGGCAAATTTGCCTCATTGCAATCTTCTATCACTTAAGCTCTAGCTCTGCCCTCTGACTTGGGGCCAAGTCTCAGCTTGACAAGTGACAATTTTATGATTATCCTGATTATCCTAAATGAATACAATACTATAACTTGCTTCTCACAGGACTGATGGAAAATTCAAGTGAGATAACAAAGGTGAATTGCTTATTTCATACATTGAACTGTGCCCTGCAAATGTAAAATATCAACATTCATCATTCTGTCTATAAAACCTAATTGTTCCTCCATCTTCTGGACCTGGTCAAATTATCCAACTTCTCAATGCCTTCCTTCTCCATTTGTAGAGGGAGTTCCCTTACCAGAAATTCCCTTTAACAATAAAACAAACCATAACTCCAGCCAAAAAACTTCAGAATTTCAGAACTATTCGTGAGTAATGCAGCCTTGTGGTTAGTACAGGTTTAAAATAAAATCTCCCCCTAAAATTTCCCTGCATGATGATGATTAATTCCATGGAAGAATTCTTCTTGGATCTAAGTCATGCTGAAACATCTGTTAGTCTTTCCTCTGGATGCTACAGAAAATCAGAGTCTGAAGCAGCATTTCATAATAGCGATCTTCTCATCCAGTCCAGTTCAGTGACTCTTGCATGGAAATTTCTGATTTTTCTCAGGCTTCTAGACACTCTTCTTATTTCCTGGAGTCAAGGATTGTAAAAGGCTATGATTTCCCAAGGTCTTTACCCATTGTGGGCTTCCTTGTCATACTTAGGCTTTTGACCTGATTGTTAAGTGGACAACTCAACTACAAGGGTATTGTGAACAGCATGCTATTAGAATAGTCTTCTAAGTCCAATATATTTGGTGAAGTTTTGGTTAAAGTCAAACTTGCATATAAATATAGAACAATATGAGTTAATGGGAAAAAATGAACAAATTAAAACACATTTATTAAACACAATTTAGCAGACCTATATTAGCTTCTGAGCATACAAATAAAAAAGAAAAATAAGTCCTGACTTCAAACATTCTACATTCTAATAATAATATTATTAGAATCTTATATGTATTATAAGGAAATATGATTTGATTTGGGGAGATACTGGGATGCTGGGTGGAGACATAAGTCAATTGATTCATAAATCCTTTTGAAGAAGGGTAGTATTGATTTTATTATTGTTCCAAGAGCTAAAGGTAGAAGAGGGTGGAGGGGAGAGTGGGAGAGAGGGAAGAAGAGGGCAGCCTGATATGAAGACAGCTAGAGGGCATCAAATAACATGTTGGATCTATAATTGAAGCTAGAATACCCAAGTTTTTGTTTTAACTCCACTACCTGTGTTCCCTTGGGCAAGTGACTTACACTCTCCAAATATCACCTTCTTCATCTGTAAAATGGAGATTATCATGCTTGCACTATCTACCCCAAGATTGTGAAGATGTTATAAAAACTAGAGAATTGCCTTACTACATAAGCCATTCCCCAAATGTCCAAGTCTTCTCTTCCCAGCTGAATATTCCTTGAACTGTTCTTCAAAAACCTAGGAAAACTTGGATAGGAGCAAGGAGCAAGGGAATCCAAAACCTGTTGCATAGTCTCCCCTACTCTAGCTCATCAAGCTCTTCTTAAAAAAAATGGTGTCATAGTAGAACACAATACTCCTCATAACCAATCAAAGTAGACAACAGTGTTATTATTCTTGTTTGATAATTTAGTCACTTTCTAAAGCTCCATTGGAATATTGTGTTCAGTCTTGGGCACTGCAGTTTAATAAGACCATTGATTAAGTGGAGAAGAGGGCTAGCAAGATGGTAATATATCCATATCATACAAGAACTAGCTAGTAAGGGGAGGAGAGGAAGAGAAGATCCAGTGATACTTGTCTTCAAGAATTTGAAAAGTTATTTTGTGAGAGAAGCATTAAATCTGTTTTGTTTGGTCCCAGAGAGCAGAATTAGGAATAATACATGGAAAGTGAAAAAAAGAAAATTTTAAATTTTGTAGAAATAAGATTTGCCTAACTTATAACTGACCAAAAGAATGGGCTAGTTCAGGAAGCATGGGGGTCCCACTCGTTAGAGGTCACAGCTAAGGGATAATCAGTTTCAGAGTATGTGTTGTGGGGAAGGGAGTTCTTTTGTAGTTATCTGTTGGACTTGATGGCCTTGAAATTCCTGCCAACTCTGGAATTCTGGCATGTTTACTTCCGATTCCACTTCCTGCTCCCCATCTTAGGAGGGAGCTGGAAACCTTTCTTATGGTGAGATCAGCTCTTGGGATCTCAATTTCTTCCCTTGCCAAACCAGGGAGTTGGACTAGAAAATCTCCAAGATGTCTTCTGGCTCTGACATTCTGAATCTGGAAGTCTATGAACACCTTTATGATGGAGCAAACAACACTTTTTCAAAGGGCAAATCCACAAAGAGTGACTCTGTGTACTCTCTCATTTATTTCTCCATCCAAAGCCCCACTTGCAGGAGAAATGCATTATCGCATGTGTATTCAGTTTCAATAAGATAAAAATTTGCCTAATAAAATATTTACTCAGCCTTTGTCCCTGTGAGTATAAACTCATATAATTACAAAGTACTCCAGTCCTGAAAATGATGAAAGATGAAAGGAAATTCACAGCCTAGGGCATAACATAACACCAATCAAACCACTTGAACCAACTGGTCCTTGCTTGGAGATGTTTGATGTTAATGAAAGCTAATAAAACTAGTTGGAGAAATGGAAGGTGCATACTAAGCACATAAAGTTGTTTACTATTGTTTTCGCTATTGTTGTTGTCAGTTATTTTATTGCAGACTTGTGATTTTCTGGTATGGAAACTCCCTCACCATCCCTCCTGTAACCTACCATTTTAAATAGTTCCCTGGGTATTGAGAGCTTCTGGTTTTACAGGGTCTAGAGATAATATGAATCAGAAGCAGGGCTTGGTTCAGGTAATTCTGTCTGTGAAGCTGTCCCTTTTAGAGGGGTCATGCTGCCTTTTAATTCTCATATAATCATAAAATAGTTAGCATTGACATAGTACTTTAAAGCTTTCAAAGCACTTTATACACATCATCTCACTTGATCCTCACAACAATCCTGTGAGGTAGGTACTTAAGGCATTATTATCCCTTTTTAATAGGACTCGGATTAAGTGACTTATCCAGGGTCACACAGTTTATCTCTATAACACTTTCCACAGTAGGTCAGATGTATTACAAGTACATCCTGCCAATATTCTACCTTTGACTATAGTGCCAAATGAGAGCCTAAGATTGTTCAACCAAATACTCTCCCTAAAAGGTTAAGGATATATTCTTCAAACATCCAACAAACATTCAAATATCCAGAGGGCAGAATTAGGAATGATACATGGAAAGTGAAAAAAAGAAAATTTTAAGTTTAAAATACAAGCTACTATGGTACAACAACAAATTTACCTAAAACCTTTTTTTAAAAAATTCAATTCAACAAAGATTTATTGTCTAGTCTATGTCAAATACTGTGCTAGGTACTAGAAATAAAAAGATAAAAATACAACAGTCCAAAGGACTGTTGTTTAGTACCCAAGGAGGTCACTAAGGAAATGCAACTTATAAATGTACAAGTAAATACAGTTCAGTATATGCAACATAATACATAGTAAGATATAAATAGAGACAGAGACAAAGAGCTCATAATGGGGGTAACAGGGACAGCTTCATGTAGGTTAGTACCTCAGTTATGCTTTGAAGGTAGAAGTATGGGAAAAGTACATGTTAGATAATGGAATTGTAAATCTAAAAGTATAGGAGAGGGAGAAGGAAGGTCACGTAGGGAAACAGCTAGCCAATTAGTTTGATTGGAATATGGAATTGGAGGGAATTAATATGACATGACTAAACAGATAGGGGGAGGACTTCAATTATATCTTATTTTATCCTAGAAGGATTAGGGAGTCATTGAATATTTTGGAAAAAGAGTGAAATTGCCTTATTTAATTCTGTACCCAGCTCATTGTCCAAAATATATGAACCTATAAACTAATCTCTACCTATCCTGTTCCATGTTACAAACTGGTCAATATACATCCTTCATCCATTTACTTGCCCACTGATATTTTTAATGTTTTACATTTTCAGTCTCCAATACTTTTTAGAGTAAGAGGTGGTTACTGCACTTTCCATACTTTCAGATAGCAAACAGAGTTTCATCCATTACATAATGTTACCTTTCCTGTAAGTCAGACATGAGCATCTGGAATCCTTTATAAATATTCTCTCATTTTCCCATTCAATCATTCCAGTTACTGATCAAAACAAATGTCTCTTGGCTTAGTCTAAAAAGTTTAATTTTGTTATGTTTTGTTTTGTTTCCCTATAAATGAATTGGATGGCAAAGGATTTTGAAAAATATTTCATGGTGAATAGAAAGAACACTGCTCTTAATCTATCATATGCCACCGTGTGGCTAAGAACATTATTTGCAATTCACTTTTAAGGCTATTAATGTTTTCTTATTCACAATTCAATTCCACAAGCATTTATTATGCACCTGCTTTGTACAAGGCTGTGAGCTAGATGTAGAGATATAACAATGAAAAGTAACATGGTCCCTGACTTTAAAAATTTACACATGAATTGTGAGATGAGGGAAAAGTCTTATGCAAAGTAGAATGTAATAGGGATAAATAGATCTAGACAAAGTACTCTAGGAAAATTTGAGAGAAAAGAAATTATTTTGGTGACAGAAATGGAAAATCCCAGATCCTTTGATCATTGACTGTTGAAAATCCAAGAAAAACAGATTGGGAAGAAATTATTTTTCCTTTCCTTTCAGCTTCTCTTTATTTAAAAAATGATTTTCTAGGGAAATCTCTAGCCATTTTGCTTTAAATATTAAAGTATATATGTTGATGTATGTATATAAGAATACATATCATCTACTTCTACCATCTACAATTTTATCAATAATACTAAATCTAAAATGCCTGCAAATTTTTGATGTCCAATAGCCAAAAAATCTAAAATCCCCCAAATTGCCCTATGTCTCCAAAAGTTGTGATCCTTAACCCCTTTGTCCTGTCATCCTTCAAGCCTTGCCAAACCCAATCCTGAATTACTTCTACTAACTGTCTCCTTCCCTCCTCTTCTCATGCTGCTGAACAGAACACCAGGAAATTCTGAAACTATGCTGTTTGAGTCCACTATAAATTCATATTATTTAATCTCAACTAGGTCCTCACTGCAGCACAGCATCATTCTACTTATGTCTAACCAATTCATTATTTCATATCCATGGCATCTAATCCAAACTTTCTCATTTCTCCTGAATCCTCCCATAGTATATGCATTTTGCTATCCTTTCTACTGAGGATGTTGTTTCATATTTTACTGAAAAAAAATTGAGGTAATTTACTGAGAGCTCCCTTCTATTCCTTCTTTCTAATTACATGCTTCTGATACCATCCCCTACTATCTTGTCTTTCAACAATAGTCCCAGATGAACAGATAGTCCTTTTCTTTTTCCAAAGCCAATTCCTATACATGCAATCTTTATTCCATACCCTTTTGTCTTTTCTAGCAGATTATTCCCCCCCCCCCACTATCAAACTCACTCTTATCTTTAATCTCTCCCTTACCTACTGGTTCCTTCTCTATTTCCTATAAATATGTCCTGTTTTCCCTAGCCTTCAAAATAAAAACTTTTACTTAGCCTTGCCAACACTTTTAGCTATTACCTGTAATTATAATCTCTCCCTCCCTTCTTAGCTAGACTTCTTGAGAAAGCCCTCTACAAGCAGTGCTTCCACTTTCTCTTCTATCTCTCTTTCTCATCTAAATCTAAAGCAAGCTTCCAAACTCATCATTTGGCTGAACTTAATCTTTAAAATCATCAATGATCTCTTTAACATCAAATCTGACGGCCTTTTTTCATTCCTCATCCTTCTCAACTTCTTTTCAGCAACTGACACTACCGATCACTCTTTCTTCTTCAATCCTCTCCTTTCTGGACTTTCATGACCTTGTTCTCTCTAGATTCTCCTCCTTCTTACATATACAACCACTTTAGATTTCCTTTTCAGGGCCTTCATATATGGCATGAATACTAACTCCAATGTATTCCCCTAGACTAAGTCCTGGCCCCCTTTTATTTTAAGTTTACATTATCTTATTTTCTGATCTCATCAGCTCTTATGGATTCAAATATTATCTCTATACCAGTGATTCAGTCTTAGTCTCTCTCCTAAAATCTAGTCCCACACCAAAACCTGTCTTCTGAACATCTCAAATTAAATATCCTTAAGGCATTTCAAACTCAACATGTACAAAACAGAACTACCATTTTCCCCCTTGCCAAACCCTATCTTCTTTCCAACTTTCTTATTATCAAGACATCACCATCCCATGAATATCAAAAGCTTGGTGCTATTCTTGACTTTTCACTTCACCAGTTGCCAAATCTTTTTAATTTTTATCTGCAAAACATCCCTCATATACATATCCTTCTCTCCACTTTCACAGCCACTACCCAATTTTAAGTTCTCATTATCTCTCATGTTATTTACTACAGTAGACTCATATCTGGTTTCTTGGTCTCAAGGACTTACCCCAATCCATTCTCCATTTAAACTCAGGGTGATTTAAAAAAACATGTTGGTATTATTGTTCAGTTATTTTCAGTTTTTTTAATTAAAGTTTTTATTTTAAAAATATATACATGAATAATTTCCAACATTCAGCCCTACAAAACTCTGTGTTCTCATTTTTCTCCCTCCCTTCTCCTCACTTCTCCCCCAGTTGGCAAGTGATCCAACATATGCTAAACATGTGCAATTCCTTTATACACATTTCCACAATTATCATGCTGCACAAAAAAATCAGCTCAAAAAGGAAAAAAATGAGAAAGAAAACAAAAATGCAAGCAAACAAGAGCAAAAAAGTAAACATGCTATGTTGTGATTCACTCCCAGTTCCCACAGTCCTCTCTGTGGGTGTAGATGACTCTCTCCATCACAAGATCATTGGAGCTGGCCTGGGTCATCTCAGTATTGAAGAGAACCATGCCCATCAGAATTGATCATCATATAGTCTTGTTACCATGTATATTGATCTCCTGGTTTTGCTCACTTCACTCATCATCAGTTCATGCAAGTCTCTCCAGGCCTCTCTGAAATCGTCCTGCTGGTCGTTTCTTACAGAACAATAATATTCCATAACATTCATATACCATAATTTATTCAGTCATTCTCCAATTGATGGGAATCCATTCAGCTTCCAGTTTCTTGCCACTACAAAAATGGCTGCCACAAACATTTTTTTATTAAAGCTTTTTATTTGCATAACATATGTATGGGTAGTTCTTCAACATTGATCCTTACAAAGCTTTCCATTACAAATTTTCCCCCCTATTCCCCTCCCCTCCCCTAGATGGCAGGAAGTCCACTACATGTTAATAATATTAAAATATTTGACAAGTCGAATATATGTATACATGTTTCCATACTTATCTTGCTGTGCAAGAACAATTGTATCTACATGAACAAAAAAAAATGAAAAAGGAAACACAATGCAAGCAAACATTGATAGAGAACATGAAAATGATATGTTGTAGTCCATATCTCATGTCCCTCTCTCTGGATGTATATGGCCTTCTTTACTGAACAATTGGAACTGGTTTGAAACATACCATTGTTGAAGAGAGCCATGTCCATTAGAACTGATCATCATATAGTCTTGTTGTTGCTGTGTATAATGTTCTTATGGTTCTGCTCGTTTCACTCAGCATCAGTTCCTGCAAGTCTCTCCAGGCCTCTCTGAAATCATCCTGCTGGTCGTTTCTTACAGAACAATAATATTCCATAACATTCATATACCATAATTTATTCAGCCATTCTCCAATTGATGGGCATCCTTTCAGTTTCCAGTTTCTAGCCACTACAAAACGGGCTGCCACAAACATTCTTGAACATGTGGGTCCCTTTCCCTCCTCTAAGATCTCTTTGGCATAGAGGCCCAGTAGAAACATTTCTGGGTCAAAGGGTATGCACTGTTTGATAACTTTTTGAGCATAGCTCCAAATTGCTCTCCAGAATGGTTGGATCCATTCACAGTTCCACCAACAATGTATCAGTGTCCCAGTGTTCCCACATCCCCTCCAACATTCGTCATTATCTTTTCCTGTCATCTTAGCCAATCTGAGAGGTGTGTAGTGGTACCTCAGAGTTGTCTTAATTTGTATTTCTCTGATCAATAGTGATTTGGAGCACCTTTTCATATGACTAAAAATAGTTTTAATTTCTTCATCTGAAAATTGTCTGTTCATATCTTTTGACCATTTATCGATTGGAGAGTGGCTTGAATTCTTATACATTTGAGTCAATTCTCTACATATTTTAGAAATGAGGCCTTTATCAGAACCTTTGAATGTAAAATTTTTTTCTGAGTCCGGTTCATCATGGGGTTTTCTTGACAAAGATATTAGAGTGGTTTGCCATTTCCTTCTTTAGTGCATTTCACTGATGAGGAAATTGAGACAAACATGGTTAAGTGACTTGCCTAATGCCACACAGCTTCTAAGTGTCTGGGGCCAGATTTTAACTCAGGAAGATAAGTCTTCCTGACTCCAGGCCCAATGATATTTTCATTGTGCCATGTAACTGCCCATTTAAAACCATAATTCAATCCATCTTCTCCCCCTACTTAATGAACTCCACTTATAACCCCCAGAATGAAACACAAGTCCTCTGTTTGGCATTTAAAGCTCTACATAAACTGATTCCTTCCTCCCTTTCCACTCCTTACATTTTATTTTCCTCTCTAACTTTGTGATCAGTCTACACAGATCTATTTGCTGTTCCAAAAACAGAACATTCCATCTCTGGCTTTCCTCCATGGCTGGGATGCTTTCTCTTCTCTCTTTTATCTCTTCATTTTTCCAGGTTCCTTTAAATCTTGGCTCAAATACCAGCTTCTAGAGGAGTTTTTCCCTAGTCCCCTTTGAGCTGGTAGTGACTTTCCCTTTGAGACTACCTCCCACATTCTGTCTAGATCTTGCATATATGTGATTATTTCCATGTCCTCTCACAATGTGTTATCACAGAAGCTTTATTATAAGCCCTGCAATGTAAGCCACCCCTCCATGCATATGTCTGGACTACACATTTCTCTCCAGTGTGCCCCTCTGGGTGAGTACTCTGGCTCTGGGTGCTTCCTAGCTATGAGCCCTGCCATGTTCACTCCAGCCTCCTGATTCACCTACAAGTGATTCCCTCTATATATGTGGCCTGACCACCCATGTTTGGACCCATATGTTTTCCTTCTCAAAGCTCTTCCAAGCTTGTTCCCTAGATGTGTCTAATTCTTTTCTATAATAGTGTGTGTATTTGTGATAGAATGTGTCGTGGGTTTTATGAAAGAAATATTCTGTTGTGATTTTTCCTTACTTGGTATTTTATTAAATACCCTTACTTTGAATTAATTGTGCCTTCTGGGAAACAAAACTCATTAATGAGAGCTCATGAGTGGATGTGGAGCTACAGAATATCTTGAACTAAAATAGTCATTCTGGGGGCCTCATGTACAAGGGAGAAAGGACATTCCAAGTGCTGTTGGTTCACTTAATGACCCTAAATATCCCTCAAAAACTAAGACCCATATTAGACATTCTACCTTTTCTACCTTTTTTTAAAATCTCACTATGTGATTGGTCTACTCCCCATTCTGACCATACATTTTCTGGGTAATATATTTTATAACACTTTCTTTATGTAAGTCATCACTGGTAACATGCAACAGCTTATTTCCACCCACCACACCTCATTGCTCTTTGAGTCACCCAGAGTGCTGATTCTTCAGAGATTATGTTGTCCCATGATTGGCAGCCATATGGTATTCCTAGAAGAATATTGGTTAAAAAGAATTTGTGTGTTAGTGTTATTAAAAGCACTTTACAATTTTCCATATACAAACTAGCCAACTCTCTTCCCTCTAGTTAATTCTGGACTTAGCACATTATCCATCTGTAGTTCCTATCCCAAATATACATACTGATAGACTGCCTGCCCAAGATTCCTTACAATTCTTAGATTCTGTGATATTATAGTTCTGGGATTATACTGTTGCAAGGAAGACATGCTACTGGTACCCAACAACAATAAAACAAACACATACAAACAAGCCGCATACAAAAAAATAGAAAATCATTGAGCTAGGGAAGGCACTAGAATTAAGAGAGTTGAGAAAAGCTTTTTATAGAAAATGGAATTTTAGTTGCTTTTTATAGAAAATGAAATTTTAGTTAGGATTTAAAGGAAGCCAATAAATCAGTAGGCAGAGATAAGGAGGGAAAACATTACAGGCATAGGGGACAATCAAAGAAAATGCCTGAAGTTCAGAGATGGAATGTTTTTGTTCAAGGTCAATATTACTAGATCAAAGTATGTGGATGGTGGGGAACTGGAAAAGTAAGAAGAGGATAAGTTATTAAGGGCCTTGAATGCCAAACAGAAGATTTTGTATCTGCTCCCTCAATGGTAGGAAATAGCTGGAGTCTGTTGAGTAGGGAGATGACGTGGTCCAACCTGTGCTTTAGGACAAAGCTTCTTAAACTGTGGGTTTAATGGAATCACACAACTGAATATAGTGCTTGTGAAAAATTTGGCAACAGTCAAAGGTTTCTGAATGCTCTGCATCTTTCAGTATCAAATATTCTGCCAAGATTTAATTCTTTTTTTTTTGCAGAATGCTTTTCAAGATTTAATTCTTTATGTAAAAATAAATAAGCACCTCTATCTCATTAGTTTGGAAATTTACTTTCATCTTTAATAAATGATCAAATTATATATATATATATATGTATATATCTATCAAACAATTGTTTTAAAACAAATTTCTTTATGACTTATCAGTAAATATTTGGTTTGTATGCCTGCTTTATGTATCTATATACTTAATTGTGTAAAAATTTCTTAGGCAAAAAAGGATTGAGAGTGGAATAAGTTTAAAAAGTCCTACTTTAGGACAATCTCTTTGGTGGCTGAATGTAGGATAGATTGGACCCACCAAAAAGCAACAACATTTCAAGCATGAAGTGACAAGGACCTCATCAGAACCATCCTACCTCTTAATGATAGAAGAATTGTCAAGGAAACACATAGAGAGCCTAGCAAATTTTCCCCAGGTGATAGTTACCTATTGGAGAAAGCCTTTGATTCAATGTTTCCAGATTAATTTGTCCTTGTAATATGTATTGATCTATGAATTCTAATTTGTGACTGTGTCATAAAACCTGGATAAAAAAGGATGCAGGCAAGAAGAGAAATGGATACATATCTTTATACTGGGAATAGCCACACATATTTCATATTTAATATCTTAGAGGAAAAATATCATCATGAAAACTTCCTCACCAAAGTCCTATTCACACCAAGAATGAAACACCAAGATTCAGTAGAACACATTTTATGAAATTCTTCCATTATTAAAGGACAGAAATGAATCTTGAAATTCCTTTTCATCTGTTCATCAGATCTGAGAGATCTGAATTTGTGCACTCCTAGGAAGATAATTCTCTCTATTCTATGCTTAAAGATTAACAAACAAGGATTTATTTCCTTTTACAACTGGACTTAAGAAAGTCCAGTAAGAATTCTTTAAAAGGAATATAAATAAAATAAGCAGTACAAGTAAACAGACAAGAAGCAGCAAAGTAACTGGTGGACTTGGCTCCATAGGGTTCACATTGACCATCACAAGGAATTATTTCATAAATATAATACTTATCACTGTCCTCCCTCCATACCCTTCATAACATTCTCTTTCTTTGCATTTTGCATCCCCCTCCTCCCCAAACAGCCTCCTGTCTGAATAACTCCTGCATTCTCCTCACCATGGCTTATTCTGACTATCTCCATCCTCCCCCAAATTGGATTCCATCTCTTCACTCCATTCCCTGATCTCGGCTGTATTTCTAGCTGCCTGCCCCATAATAAGGACATAATTAATGCTCTATATTGATCTAGCTACCCATCTATCTATCATCTTAGAGTAAGCTAATAGAAGAAATATATAGAATATATATTTCAAATATAAGAAATATATGCAAATAGAAGAAAATCAGAGACATAGAGAGCATAATCCATTGTATCTAGAATCACAGAATCTACATTTAAATACCAATTCTATTATTTAGTTGCTGTGTTCTTTTAAGCAAGTGACAACTCAGTTTAGCAAACAAAAAAGTGCTTGCTCTATTCAAGGCATGTTAGAGAGAGGTAGTTTGGGATAATGGATCTATGAGCTGCTTTGGAGTCAGGAAGGCTGAGGTCCAAATCTTGATGCTATAATCCTATGATCTCACCTTAAATCCATTGCTCTTATTTTTTCAGGTACCCAACAAAGTCACTCCTAGAGTGTGGTTATAAAACAGGGACAACCAAGATTTAAAAAAAAAAAACCCTTTCAATGCCAGGGCCTTTCTGTCCAGTTCCCATGTGCCTCTTCATCTTCTGCCTATTTATTATTTTCAAATGGGTACCATATGCAATTCTTTGTATCTGTGTTGAACTTTTTTCCTTTTCTTCCTGGTCCTTCGCAAGTTATTCACACTATGGCAGGCAAACAGGCACAGCTGGGAAACACAGTGGGTTACTTTTGATTCTTCCAAAGGAGGATTCTGTTTGGAGTGGTGACTAAATGGGGGAGAAAAAGAGGCTTGCTGGAAGGAGCCCAGAGCCTGGATTATGATATAGGTAGTTTTACTTATTGAAAGGGAAGGGAGCTATAATCCATTTATGAAATTCTGTTGAATATTCAAACTGCAAATATGCCATCCCTTTTAATTTTGTGATTAGTGTCATTTCATCATAGGAAGGACTAAACCTCTTCTGTTCAGGGGCATAAAGTTAATATAAATCAAATATGTGATTCTCAAAGTATTCACACAATATTGTTGTTGTTGTTTTTAATTGACATAGTTCAATAGTTGAGCAATAAATTTCCTTCTTAATGAGACACTTAAAAGAAAGTGAATATTTGATGTTACGCCCAAGGAGAGCTAGTTATTGAAGATTTATAGCAATCTGCAAATATTGTCCTTTCCTTCCAAAGAGTTTCTGATTTGAATTTGATGCTCTCCAGGTGCATATATCTGACTGTGATATTGCATACAGAAAAATGCAATATTAAACAGATTTCCTTTTCCTTTATGCCTTCTCCCTGGCTGCATTCACCACAGAATATTATGCAGGTTCACTTCATGTGTGTATATTCACATATTTTGTTATTGTTCCAAATCTATCTGTATAGGGAACTCCCACTACCGCAACCTCCACCAATGCATAGTGACAACTCTTCTGTAACGTTAGTCTTAGAAAGTTGACTGGAGGCACTAAGTGGTTATGTGACTTTCCCAAAGTCTCACTTTATGTGTGACCCAAAACAACAAATTGTAGTGGTACACAACTATCTCCATAATCAAATATAAAATCCTCTGTTTGATGTTTACTTTTAACCTGACTCCTGAAAAAAAAATCAATTAAAATAAAGAAGGTGGAAAAATATGCTTCCATCTGCTCTCAGAGTTCAACATTTCTCTCTCTGAAGATAGATAACATTTTTTATCATGAGTCCTTTGGAACTGTCACAGCACAAACCTTATAATTATTAAAGTATAGGAGAGATACTCAATAAACACTGAGAGATTTGAGGAGGGAGAGATTACTTCTAGCTATAAGGATCAAGGAAATCAAAATGGAGAAGGTGACACCCAATTTAGGCTTTGACAGAAGATAGGGATTTCACCATGCAGATATTGAGATGGAGGGATTGTCATGGGAAAGAATTAGTTCCTTTCATCTCTGATATCCTATAGAGTTCCTTGTGCATCTGACATTTTTATGTTCAACCTTTCTAAATCTTTCCTGAGCTGCACTGCTTCATTTTAAATTGAACAACCCCACATCCCATTATAGCTCTATCAGATGATAGGGTTAAGTAGATAAACTAATTCATATGCTAATGGATAATAATATGCTACTTCTTCCACATTAAAAAAAATTTATTTTAACTGAAGTAATTAATAAGCCAAAGGGGTAAGCAAGTGTAGAGTTTACAATACTTTATCAAGCCCAAGAGAGGTAGTATGGAACAGTGGATGAACTGCTGGATTTAGAGTCAGAAAGGCCAAAATTCCTGGTTTCGAGCATTGCCTGTGACATTTACCAGCTGTGTGACTATGGGCAAGTTTAAGCTCTCTGAATCCCAGGAAATTCTGTACAACTCATCTAAGTGGATTGATACTGATGGGCATTTTCATTCTCTGGCTATAGGTAAAATCATCTCTGAATAGCCCTCCCCAAATGCTAATCAAGCACTCCATCATCTGTGGCACTAAACCAGGTGCTGTCCAAAGAAAAGGGAAAAGATCCAGCTCCCACATTCTAGGACTTAGTATTTTGAATGGTTAGCAACAAAGCAACATAAATGAAAAAAAAGGGACCTGGTCAAACAGACACAAAGACAGACTCTGACAGATAAATGGAATCGAAAACTATTTCCCCAAGGTGGTTAGCCTTTTTCTCAATTTTCAGCTACAAGAATGGTACTTCTAATCCTTTGGAAGAAAGTGTATCTTGAGAAATACAGTGCAATGATGTAGGATCAGAATGTTAGAGATGGGAGGGGTCTTAAAGATCAGAGGTCTCTGTACTGCCACAAAGAATCATGTACTTATATCTAAAAGGGATTTTAGAAACCCTCTAAGCCAATTCCTTTATTTTACAGATGAAGAAAATTAGCAGCCCAGAAAGCTCCAGTGACTAAAATAGATCATACAATCAGTCAATAGCAGAGTTGGGACTAGAACCTATGTCTTTGGTGTTCTATTAGTTTAGTGCTTTCTTCACCTGTATCACCATATACAAAGTTCTGAAAATCCCCATCCCAGCTTCTGCCACCAACACTCTCATAAACCTTAGGCTAAGAAATGCATTCTAAGGACACTGCTAGGGAATTACAGATTATTCACCAAGGCTCACATTCCCACTAATATGCTTCCCTCCCCATGATTATAAATTAAGAAAGAATTTAGTTGGCCAGACTTAAATAGCTTATACAAGGGGACATTTACTAAGAAGGTTAATTTTTTATAATTTTCCTCCCCCCCCCATAAAAAAGTCTGAGACATTATCTGCCACTAATACATACATAGTCCATGGAAAATGGACACAAGTGCGGATAACACTTTTGACAAATGGATAATTCACAGTTTCTAGTCACTGGAATCCCTTTTCTATTTTTTTGGAGTAGTCAGGAAGTTCCACTTATTCATGATTGGGAACAGAAAATCAATTCTTCATTTCCCATGCTTATGATGCTACAACTCACTTTGAAACAGCTTGTGATAATATTAAAGACATCTACAAAAAGATGACATAGTCTAAGTTTGACTCTGAAGAATAAAAGAAAAATGACATTTATGGGGAAGATTAATAGCAGTAATATGCTAATATCCAATTAGGAGATATTTAAATATTTTTGGCTAACATAAGAACCTATTGAACATTATATGAAATTTAGAAAAGAAAAAATTATATTCTATATAAGGTCTCTCCTTAGTTTGCCAGTGCAGATTCAGATGCCCTTTGTTCCAAAGGAATAATATTAGGATGTTAATGAGAAGGTGAGAAATCCAAAATAACTCACAAGATCCTCCTCTGGCCAAAAGGATGAAGGGTAAGGGAAAAAGAAACTTGGTTAAGGATGAAGCTGAGGTCTCTCTTCCCCCAGATGTATAGGACATTCTTTTTCAGTGAAGTGCTAGAAAAGCCATACTTGTACCAGTTTCTGTAATTCGTCTATTCCAGCTAACTTGATGGTTTTATATGGGACCCAGAGAGTGTGACAAAATAACCCCATCCAATTGGAATGAACTTCCTACCTGGTCTCATCTCACATCATCAAATAACTTTCAAAGACTTTTCACCCTTAGTCTAAAGCCCATGATTAATGGGACATGTTGGGGATCTAATCATTTCCTTCGAGTGGGGAACTTGATTGAGTAGGTATCAATCAGCCCTGCTCCTACCTGCCACCACACATTGCTGTCTCATTATTTGGGTTAAATAAGGTTCAGATGATCATAAGTAACAGATCATCTCCCTAAGCACCTTGGAATGAAATCAAAGAACACTATTTCCCTCAAGCACACTTGAACCAGCATCAAGTTGTACAGTACCGGTTTTTGACTCAGAAGCAAAATTGTTATAGAGCAGAGAAGAGTATCTGACAGGGCAAGGCATCTCAGTTTAAAAAAATATGGGGTCTCCATGGTGCCTTCCAAGTCTAAAATTCTAGGATCCTTTCTGGTTCCATTTTTCTTTGTACTGATGAAAGTTTGCAACAAAATAATGACTTTTAATTGCCCTATAATTCTGAACTGAAACTTTGATTTTATAGTTAGAGAGAACATCTACTAATGCAGAACAGTATTCCTCAGTTTATAGCCTTTGAGAGCTGCCTGGAGCACAGGACAATTAAGTAATTTGCCCAGGATTTCATAGCCAGAGTATGTAGTAGAAGTAGGAATGTAATCTGTGCTTCCTGAATTCAGACTGGCTCTCAATTTACTCCATCACATCACTTCACCTACTGCACGTCTCCTTTCAAACTCATAAGCCTGTATACCCAAAGGCAAAGCTATTCCAATACAATACAATACAAATCACTCTCTCTGTGCACACAAGTGTAGTTGAATCAGTCAGTGTGCACCCAGGAAGATGCCTTGGATAATATGCTATTGCCAAACAATATCCATTAGGTCTGAGCAGAGGGAGAAGCTTTCTCCCAAAATCTGGGAAGAGAAGGAACTCACATATGGTAAGTGGCTCCTGGTTTGCAACCCAACCTTTCTACTCAGCTGTAAAAAAAAAAATATTAGCTACAAAATCTGTGGTCCTATCAACATTGCAATGGAGGTAGATGGGGTTCCTTATTTTGTGTTTAGTTAACTAAGAATGTCCAGAAAGTAAATGGAAAAAATGTCAAATTATTGCTGCATACTTGAGTTTTGAGATTTTCTCTTTAAACTAAACTGATAGTGGTGTTGGGGGAGTGGGACAGAAGTTGGAGATCAGGGAAAAAAAGGAAAAGAGAATAGAGGAACTTTGCAATTCTTTTAATTTTGAGTCGGGAGACATGCTTTTGAAGCATCTCTCTAAATCTTTCTTTTCTGCCTTCTTTCCTCCCTCTCCAAATGAGGTGAGCAGGGATGAAGGAGGGGACATTGAAAGGACAACCAAACCACTAGTTCAGCCTCTAAATTTAGCTTCATCAAGCTTGAAGATGATCCTTAAAGAAACCGGGGTGCCATCTGCTGGCATCCTCCAATATGGCACACGACAAGATTAGCATTCCTCTTGGGAAGAAGGCATCAGGAGATTCCTCAATTAGCTCTACAGATGAGAGCTGCAGAGGTAGGAAGAGAAGGGAAAATCCCATTGGGCTCAAATGGAATAGGCTTCCCAGAATGGACTTTGAGGGGTCTTTAAAGGACAGGTGGGATTTAGACCTACAAAGGGCACAATGAGAGAATGGCAAGTTTAGAAAAAGAGCAGGAAGGTAAGAAACAAAGAAAAGAAAAGTGGGATTGCAGGAAAAAAAAATAGGTATACCTGAAGGTAAGCCTGGAAAAGGATATTGGACCAGATTGTAGGAGAGCCTGAATGTCAGCCTGTGGAGTTTGGATTTAGCTTCATCCTACAGGCCAAAACTTCTTAAATTCTAAGTTGCAACCCCATACAGGATCTCATAATTGAATGTGGAGGTCATGAAATTTTGATTTATTACCAGTAAACATTTGGTTTGTGTATCTATTTTATATACCTATCTACCAGGGGCCACATAAAAATGTCTCCAATGAAAAGAAGTCATGAGTGGAAAAAGTTTAAGAAGTCCTGATCTATGCAACCTGGAGCCACTGAAGAGACATTAACTGGACAGCTTTTAGATACAAAACAAGTTTCCTCTGGCCTCCAAATCAGGAAGACAAGGAAGTCATTCCCAAATATTTTGACATAGTATCATTAAAATAAAAATGCATTTACTCATCTTTCCAGGGATCAGATGAGGTGGAGGTAAAAGATGCTTCTCATTCTCTTGCTCCCTCTTCAGAGTCAATCCTTAACAATTCTTAAAGAAGCTAATGTCTCAGAGTCATTACTTATGGCCATTATCACAGAAGTCAATTATATAACAATATGAATGTAAGCTTCTCTTGTCACATTATAATCATATAATATCTTTCAGAAATTATGGCATCTTTGACCCAATCTCTCTTGAGGCCATTTGTAGTTTCCTTCTGTTGTAAACATTGGCAGATAGAACTTCTGTGAATAAAGCATTCTTCACCCCTGGATAAATCACCTTGAAAAGAAATAGGGCTCTTGGCCATTTCTTTTTTTCATTCAATGAAGTCTTTCATTAGTACAAGTTCCAACATAGGTATAAGATGCTAAGCTTAGGGGCAGAGATGATTAATGGAGCTAAACAGTTTCTCCTGTCTCCAGACACAAAAAAAGAGTCTGATTCAGCTGTTTGCTAAGGAGA